>JABAJW010000187.1:0-11982 GCA_018855395.1 Arthromyces matolae | reverse complement strand
AATTCAAACTCCGCCAGCGCCTTTCGCTCTTTCAAGCGGACCACCACAATGTAGTTAGATAGTTGGAATAGTCGCCTTGCAAGAACCTGAGTTTAAGACGACGAGGGGCTCATGAAGCCACTTCAGGAAAAAATGAATCAATATTCTAAGGATTCCCTCTCGGATGCCTTGGCATAATTATCTCGAGCTCCAAGTCACCTCATGCATTCTCATGGCCAGTCGAGCCTCATTTAATATTTCAATTGGAACACCATAAAATATTTTATGTAAGCTCCAACGCTGTTCACAATATCAAGCGTTTCTCATCTATTATTAGAATTTTTTCGTCTTTCTTCTGCCCACAATGTCCTCAAAACGCTTGCGCCCTTCTATGGTGCGGCAACCGTCCCTCGTTCACTTGATTTTTTTCTCAGCGTCAAGGCACAGTTTCTAGACCTAGAAGCCCAGGAAGACAAAGGCGAATCGGACGGCGACGACGAAGAAGAAAACCTGGGTAATTCATGTCCTTCCTCATCCAGCCTTTTCGAAAGTCTCATTATTCCAAGATGACTTTCTAGCAGATGAAGTGGACGTTGAATCATTCACTGACGACAATTTCTATCAAGACTTCGGGCAAGAAAACGATAATGAAGAGGAAGATATCGCGGCGATTGTGGCCCGGGCGAAAGAACGGGCTCTTCAAAACTCGACCGCTTCTACCTCACAAATGGTTGTTTCCGATCAGGATAACCTTTTGAAAAGCCTGGACGCGTCGTCGGACGAGCTTTGGGAATTAAGAGTGAAAGTAGGCTTTTTCTTTATATCCGGCTCCCTTGCATTGATGTCTTTGAAGGGACGCGACGCAGCTGCGCTAGCCAAAATGATCAATAAACAATATCAGTCTTTGAAAAAGCTCCCAGAGTCATCTTCGACCAGCATAGGGCCCAACCAGATTCCTTTTACCTTCGAGGCGACTTGTGTTCGTGGATTGGAGGGTCGTATTTTCGTTTTGACCTCTGACTACCCCTTGGCGGCACGGACACTATCGAAATACTTTGCGGACAAGACTATATTTCGTAACTTCGTCAAAGTGTCCACTCCTCTTAGCTGGTGTCGAGGTATCACCGATGCAGAGCTCGATTTCCTCCGACAGAGACCTTTTAGCCGTGGGGTGGAAAGATATCAATTTGTGCGGTTCCTTAAACGCGGTCCAGGATTCAACCGAGGCGACGTAGCGGTAATCATCCTGCCAGAAGTGAAGATACGAGGACACTCCAACATCCTCTTGGCCGTGGTCCCTCGTTTTGATCAGTCCCATTACCTTCAGACTGAGATGCCTGCCAGCAACCATGCACAGCAGCATCCCTCAGGCCCCTCGCCTTCGAAAAAGAGGAAGCGTGACATTTTACCGGCAATCCTACACGAGGCCATTTACGACCATATGCGCCCCTCCAAATTCAAAAATCTAGGTCTCCGAACCTATAAAAACGCTTACTACAAGGATGGTCTCCAAATCGTAGCTTGGACATGCGACGATCTGCATTCCCTTGACTTGAATCCTCGTCTTCGTAATGAGGACATCAGCCTCTATGCTAATGTCCAGCTCACCTATCAGGCGGTCTGCAACCACCTCAGGCTTCGGGAAAGCAGCTGGCGTCGAGGGGATCGGATCCACGTCATACAGGGCGAATACATTGGCACAACTGGTGTCATCAATGATGTAGATTTCATAAAAATGACCGTCTCGGTCGTCCACCTTGTCCTCGAGGGCGATGAAAAGGTACTAGCACATGATGCAGTCCTTGAATGGCATGAGGTCCGTCGGGCGTTCCCAGTGGGAACTTGGATTCGCGTTTTTTATGGATACCATAAAGGTCGAGCTGGTTTCATTACTCGGGAGTCTCGAGAGTCAAATATCGTCGAAATCTGGTCGCCATCTGAAAGGAATGAGTGGGGAGTTGAAGGACGGGGCGCAGTCGAAATTGAAGGAGCTCAGGTATCGATTCCTTCATCAATACATATCTGAACTGATGTTGAGCGTTATACATAGTTCTCTGTTTTCCAAGAATTTATCGAGGACGGTGAAGCCCCTTCTTTTGCGGGCTTGAGGCACGCGTTCGCTCCTGGCACAACCGAAGAAATCCCAGGAAAAAAACATGCCCCATCCCAACCTCCAAACTTACAAGATGCGCCAGCCGCTTATGGTCTTTCCCATTCCGCAATGGATGGGCGTCCTTTCCGCCACCGTCTCTTTGATTTCGGTCGCCTTTCTTCCATAGGAAAGCCTGCGAGCCAAGTCGACCCCAGAATTGGAATGTATGGAATGATCGTTGGAGGCCATGCTTTCAAAGGATTCTATGGTCGCATTAAGAACATTACCACTCACGACGTCATCATCGAAACTCCTGGTAGATATCCCCCATTTTGTCGAGTGGAACCGTTACATGTTGTCTGCTTGTGAGTTGACAATCCACTACGTTAATTCATTTGTTTGATGTTTATAGTGACGATCCGTCCCACACGCTAGCTGGAACGAAGCTTACTACTCCAGTACAACTCCCACCAGTGGCCACCACCCCGTTGCCGGTCCGCTTCGCCACACCTGAACCCGATGTCGGCCCTTCGTCAGGCCTGGACCCTTTGCCCATTGACCCCGGTAATCGTTTACTTACACTTATCTACATACTCAGCTCATCTAACTTTTTCAGGCGAATGTGCCTTTTTAATTGATCCTCATGTTGAGAAGAACTGGCATTGCTTCGTTGGCTTTGACATCGCATTTGATAGGGGAAACTGGGTTAATCGGCGAGGGTATACCAAGCAGTGGCCTCCTGTCGTAAGCAGCGATGCAGGAACAGACGAAATTGAAGTTGTCGTCACAGATAATCATCGTGGGGGCAGTCTAGTCAAGAAGGTCGTACCAATTGCTCAGTTGAAGCGGACTGTGCCAAGGAAGAAAGGAGACGACGTGGTGATTCTCAAGGACGGTTCCTCTTATGGTAAAACCGGTTCAGTGAGTAGATGCGCTACGAAAGAGAGGACTGCATATGTCAAATTACACCTGGCAGATAATACCGAGACTTATAGTTTCAACGATCTTTGTACCATAAGTAAATCTGACCTTAGTATCATCCTTTAGCTTATTTCGTCAACTTTTTGTTATATTACAAGTCTTTTTTATAGAAGCTATTATCTACTCGTCTTCATCTTCGGACTCGGAGTCTTCCTTGTCGTCAGAATTCTTCTCAGCGATATTATTCAAATAACTCTGCAGGAAATCCCTAACGGCCCAATTATCAGTGTAGGCGGTCCCCAAGTAAGACCACTTTTTATGCACCTAAAAAACTAAACATCATGCATTCTTTCTATCCGAGTCACTCACTTTGTGATATGTCGCATTGAGCGCCGGTTTTTCCTGCTTTGTCATACGTTTAGCAGGAAGTTTGCTAGCGGCATCGTGAATAAATTTCTATCGTCGGAGTCAGCACTTTACCACCACCTCAAACAAAAAAACACATACCTGGACCTCTTTGTACACACGCTCGCTCCAGCCTAACTTCTCTCGAAGATTATAGCCGCGCTGTGAACCAGCAGATCTCCCGACGCTTCCTTTTGGTTTTGCGATTGTCTTAACCACTGGAGGCAAGGATGCAAAGTAGGTTGTTGCATCCCAATCTTTCATTTCATCGCCTAAGACGACGACAGGCGGCAATGAAGATGCAAGAGAGTCTACAGGGAAGATAGTGTGGAGAAGATGCTTTCCCGACGCTGCGATTTCAGCGGGGAATGTGATTTGCAGTGTTGTAGCTGCCCGGTACGGATGATAGCGCCGGAAAGGTGTCATACGCAACGAGGAAGTTTTTTTAGGGGGCATAACGAGAACTTATTGGACAGACGAAAGGCGAGAAGGCTTTATTTAAGTATGGAAGAGATACATTGTACCAAGAATGGATATGTTTCAATGTTCGAGTACAAGGATCGACGTAAACGATATAATGCCTTATCATTGAGATATCAAATCGGCGACTTTCATAGATCCTATAGCCATGGAAACCCAGTCAGTACAAAGTGTTGTTGTCAAGAAAGTGCATGTACCGGTTTGATCTCCTTGACTACAATGGAGTGGTTTACCCAAGGCATTGACTGTGTGTGGTATATGGGCTTTGTGAGAGAAATATAAGAAATACTTTGTTCGAGTTCAGGGGACCACAATGTCGCCCCGAATCCGGGGAACCGGAGGAAAGGGTTGGCAATCTGTAAAGTAGGATCCAGACTCTTGCGCCGACGGACGCCCAGAACAAAAACTTCCGTCTTCTGGAATTCAGCGCTGAGTATTGAGTCGATAACGCCTGGGACCCAGTTGCTTTCCCTTGGCGGACAAAAAGTAATTTCAGCATCGCGACGTGATGCTGTTGCAGTCGCGAATGTCACACCACCATTGATGAGATGTGTGTGTTTCTTGATTTTGAGGATACCGTATCTAGGAGGCAGAAGTGTGATTGCGTACGAAGCAAAGGCTTCCTGAAATGCGTTTCCGGCCTCCAGATTCCCAATCTTGACATCCACACCATCTGCGGTCTTGCGCGGGTTCCCGCTGAGTGAAGAGCGGTCGAAGCTTTCGGACTCAGGCTGGATATGACCCATGAGATCCTTTAAAATCGAAGCTGCTGGTTGCAGGGCTGGGGGACACTGATCTCCTTCGACAAGAGCCTTTAGATTCGCTCCTGCACAGAATGACTTCAGCATTGTGGTTTCCATTTCACCTGCAGTGTGTCAACAAGAGAAAGAAGCGGGAGGACGATCAAAAAAGGACCTATTTTGTAATTGGTATTGATCTTTTGTAGCCTGCCGATCACCCTTTCGAATGGAAACATCCACCATCCATGTACGGGGCCGAATTGAATGAGATTGTTTGCAATGTGCAAGGCTGAATGATGGTTTGGGCGGAGGCGAATGTTGGGATAAAGTTCCAGAAGGTCCTGCAGATATGATTGCATGTAATGTCGAAATTTTTCAGCGTGGATCTTGGAGGTACGGTAGGAGGTCCCCCAGCGGATTGCCATTGCTAGATTCATGATTGAGGTAAAGACCTTGTCACGTCGAGCTCGGTTTTTGTCATTAAGAGGAAGCATCTCTTGCGACCAGTGCATTGCAATACTGACGGGAAGGTCAAACTCGATAGCACATTTCCATTGAGAAGCCTTCAATTTGCCGTGCGTCGGGTCTCCTAAATTTGATGGTGGTCCTTGGCGATACTGTGGACGCACGACCGATCCAATGTTGTGACGAATCTTGTTCAACTCCATTTTTGTGACAGCATCAATGAAGATTTCTGCTGGCTGAGTGGCCTGGCATTCGTCGATATAGGCATCCCCGACCAGTTCCAGCCCTTCTATAATTTCGTGAGTGGCTGTATCGAACGAGTGGGATGCCTGGATGTTATTATCTTGAACCGTCCTCTGATAATCCTAGGGACTTGATTAGACAAGCGAAGAATTTATGAACTCATACTGACCTCCAGTATCGTGACTAGATATGGTTTTTTTGCCTTTTTCCCGGAATAATCAACATGCAGGCCAGCCTTCTCACACAGATGCTCCAATATTGGAATGGTGAACCGTGTCAGCTTTCTGCCTTTGAGTAACGCTTCTTCAGCGCCGCTTTTCTCTTCGTCAGATAGTATTGCCGGCATGGTAGATTCAGGTCGAGGCGAATCTATTCCAAGGACTTCCCGAACATGATATTGTACTAGTCCAAGAAAGAGATTGTGCATTGCGTCAACAATCACCATTTTTGTTGGATCGAAATATTCAAGTTTCCATAGGGAGGACCAGCGGATACCGGTCTGTTTGAAAAGACGTTTCCGAGCCGCAGCACTCGGAGCATCGCGCCACTGTTGGGCTGCTTTCCTACGTTCGCGAGTGGATAATGTTGGCCAAGATTCTACGATGAAATTGTTGATTTGGTCTTTGGGCAGACGGCATAGGGAACAGAAATATTGAATAGATGCATATGAGGCCGCTCCGGTGACTTTCCGCGATGCTGGGAGATCGGAAACTACAACTGCGAGGATTGAGCGCTCCACCCGTCCCGAAGGAGAGGATTCGGTCTTGCTAAACTTCGTTCCATGATTCCAGGATTGGTCCAGGAATTCGACCACAGGGTCAAGATAATTGTTGATTTCGTCGACACTCGGCTCTTTGGGCAGTATACCTACAAGATAGATGTTCTCGGCCTTGTACCTCAGGCTTGGAGGAAGATTGAGGCAAGTCATGACAATCGAACCAATTGACAGAGTGCGTCCAGCTTGCTTGTTGAGCAAAGGATTGAACCAATCGATGGACAACGCCCAAACAAGGCGTAGTTCGCTCTGGTTGGCATCGAGAAAAGGCTTGCCATCCGAACCCTTCAACTCCTGGATGGTTGTTCCGTCTTTGATATCCCAAAGGTCTTCAGCCGTGTTGAAAGCCGCTCCTCGCTCCAGGAGTGCTTCCATGCCAGGCCGGTTCAGGAGGGAGGCCTTGAATGAATCAAAGTCCTGCAGAACATATGGCTGGATAGGAACTCGTTCCACGACGCCCTTTTTGCTGTTTTTGACTGCTATCTTGCTGATAGTTCTATCACATGGCGCACTATTTTGGAAACGTCGGGCAGTGCATTTCCAAGGTAGTTCAAGCCCATTCTTAGCCTGATACAGCGTGGAGCATCCCGGACATGATGCGTAAGTTATTGTCACGGGCTCAAGCTGGAACACGCCGCGAGCGGTTCTGATGTCTCGAGGAAATGCATCGATGTTATCCTGGTCATGAGCCGATGGGCCTTGAGGCCGTAATTGGGAATACGCAAGTTTTAGGAGTTCAAGTTGAAGTTGGAGGGCAGCATTTGCCCAGTCACGAACGACGGAGCCATAGACACTCAAAGCTACAACAATGAATGCTGCCAGCAGCACCAGAGGATCTTTCTGGCTTAGATCGGGGGCCATTGCGACTGAAAATAGTTGGTTTCATCATGAAAATCAAGTCGACAGAGTTGCTCACCATTATTATATTCTTTCGGGGGCGTATTGAACAAAGGGATAGTTGGGCCTGCTGAAAGAGACTGAGTTGAGAGTCGTTGTGAAACAGCTGATTTCCGCACGATTGCTAGTCCCCTTCCAATCCGAAAACTCCTCACTGATAGTAGTACACCGCTCTAAGAACGCCTCCTTAAGTGCGCGCTCTTCATTGCTGTTGCAGAGTATGCTTCGGGCGTTGGCAGAGACTGTGCCGATCTTCTTACGAAAAGCTTCAATAACATCAGAGCATCCAGCCCTCTGGCTGGCCAAGATTCCCTTGATTTCTCGATAATCTTTGTCGACATCGAAGTCCATGTGGGCGAGTGTGTCGTACGTGGTTGGTTCTTGACGTCTGGCTTCGGTTCATATCAGCATAGCTCATGAAATCAAACGTCGACCAAAAGGTACCATAGCGTGGACCGTCTGGTGAATCGACTTCTCCTGTCCTTTCCCAGAAGGCTTCTCCTGCTTTCGAATCGGGAGTGGATACCGCATTCTGAAGAGCGGCGCCAAACGCAGCTTCCATTTCAGCAGTGCTCTGGAAATTGAAAGATAAGCACGGAGGAACTGTTCATAATCGTAGTCGTACCCAGTTTTTAAACAATTCTTCAGTCATCGTAGTAAGGGAATCCATGGTGTTGAGCGGAACGGGAGGAGATGGGAACTACAGTGGCTTTTGTAGAACCGATATTCGACCTGAGCCAGATTGATAATAAGCGCACTAAAAAGAACAATTGCCTCAATCACTCACTTTGTCCATGCCAAACCGATTTCTTGTTTCCCTGTATATGCCAATCGGCATAGCAACTGTACATGTTCACCTGTTGGAATTGAAGCCACCAATATTAAAATACAACGGATTCTCCATTGGGTACAATCGAACGATTTGTGGAACGGTAGTTACCGCACATTCTTCTTCATTTTGGCCTCATTTGACCTCAAACACTTCATAAAAACGTTATCCACAGGTTCTCTTGTCTATATAATGGAGAACTACGATATATACTATATGATGGTGGTGGTTGTACTCGAAGAACGGAAAAGTCATTCGGAGTTTGAATTACGCCTGATATTGTGAAGTGTGATGGATTGATGGACCGGTACGCAACCAGGTGTAGCAGTCTAAGACCATATCCAATTATAAGCTTTAATCGGACAATTGTTTGTGACAAGTGTGCTTCCAGATTTGACGGAGATTTTCCGTGGGCTGGAAGATGTGGTGTCATTGAGTATGCCCAGAAGTCGTCTTCTATCATCATCTGAGTTGCACGGATACTCCTCGAACTGGACATCATTGAGTTTCGGAAGCCGTTGGGCCCAATATTCAACAGCAGACTATCATTGAATCGTTGAGTTATAGAAAGAGTCAGCATTCTTGATGCTTACCTTGATAACCTTGTTCGGAGAAGAGCTATGGTGCAGAGAGAGTCGAAGAGTTTGAATCGACCCTGACAAGGGCCCTTCATGAGAAGTGGAATGCTGGTCGACGTCATCATCATCATCATTGCGCACTAGAGCCTCAACTTCCCACTTCGCTCTGGAATACTGAGGAAATACAATATCGAGTGCGCGTATATTTGTTCCTTCGCGTGAAAGGCATGCTCCAATATCCTCGAAGTAAGAAGTCAAGCAGACGCTATCTGGGGGCATTGAAGGGGGAGAGAACTTGAGAGTGCCGACCGAAACGGCCGTCATTTGGAATAGTTTCGCAATGTAATCAAGTGGTCCCGTTAATTCTTTTAGTTTGAGGTGTGGGTATTTCCGAGAGGGTGTAGCTACCGTCAATTGTGATGGAGAATAGTCGCAAGGAGAGATATCGACCTCTTGGAGAGTATTCCGGTTTCGGTGAATGAACTCTGCAAGCTGGTGAATCGGTATGTCGGCGGGTATTGACAATTTCTCCAATTTCGACATAGACCGGTTTACGAAACGGTCATAATCCACAAATGAAGGTCCCGCATCATCAAGGTGGAGATCTGATTTCTCAAAGTGGCTAAGCTTCAGGTGTTTGATTGAATCGGCAGCAGCGGAGACGATACCCAAAAGCTGGCTTATGTCGCCAGAAAGGGAGAGTCGCTCTGGTAAGATGAAAGTGGACGGAAATGACGTTTGAGGTATTGCGTAGGGGCAGAACAAGCCGACGAAGTTACTCCTTTGATGGCCAGCACCCGAGAGAAGAGTCGGTATAACAATGGAATTTGTGAGAGAAGGGGTAAAGAACGTGAAGAATGCCATATCCAAGGCTTTTGGTGGCAGCATCGACAGGCCAAAGCAGACATCGTTGGCCGCTTCCTCAACATCTCCTGGATGTTGATGATTGGGACCAAATGTTATCCTCAGCCGTTTCTTTGAAGGAGGGATATATCGATAAAAGGACCGAAATGCTTTGAAAGACAGAAGGGATGGCGTCTTGGAATCGGAGTTGAGTTCTAACCAGCCGTGACTGGACACGAGTCCGCATACTTCATGTAGGACAGGAACAGCGATTTCGCAAAAAATTCTAGACGTAAGGCTTAGGCTAACCAAATCTGTCGGTTTGAGATGGCGGGCCACCTCGGTTTTCGTTTCGTTTGGCAATAGTTCGAAAGATGCCTGTATTACTTTCTCAGATTGAATAACAGATCTGGCGGGGAGCGGACACACCGTAATAAGCCGAGACCCATTTGTCACTGGTATGGAAGCTTGTCTTTCTCTGGCGCTGATGGACTGGTAATCGTCATTGAAGAGTCAAGTGGGGAGGAAAACGACTGCACCTTCATATTATTATCGACGCTGCCTGGAACCGATCGTGTCTGAGGATGAATAGTACGCGTAGGTGCAGTCAATGTTTGATTGATATCATCGAGGATATGCAGAGCTTCTGTAAGCTTGCGTCTGCAAAGTGGTTTGTGAAGTGGTTGCTTGGGTAGTTTCTGCTTGGGTAGTTTCTGCTTGGGTAGTTTCTGCTCGGGTAGTTTCGTCATTATGGGTGGAAAAGTGAGGAAAGTGTTGACATACTAGCTTCAATAAATAAGGGATGGGACAATAAAAACTGACATTGACATTTACGATTGATCAACCTGTACTATGCGGAAGACAGACAATAGTGCATTTCATAGGCGCATGAAGATGTCCGTTACGAATGGAACAAGAAAAGAGTTCATTCAGAAAGAAATGCAGACTGAAAGGTTACATGACTATAGGTAAATTGTGGTCGGACTCCAAGTACGTGTAGGAACAGCGGCTGTATCGCTGGTTTGTGCAACTGGGGTGAACAATCGAGTAGGTGCACCATCATCCACGGGAGTGTGAAGATGTATGGCGGGAAGGAGGAGAGGGAGGTAGACGAAATAATAACCCAGACATAACAGGACAAACACAAAAATCATCACAAAAGTCGAAATCAAGGAGATTTTCGCGGCTGTCATCATCCATTCCCTCAGATCTGACTTTAACTCCACAGACTCCTATACTGACATGAGATGTCATCCGAGAATGATTAAACCTGTCGCTTACTTTCGAACTTTGTGGTTGCTTGAGGTTCCAGACAACGATATCGGCTTTGACATTTGACTGGGAAACCGCAGCCCCCACGAGGTCTTTTTCCGCGCTGCTTATAGCCTAGAAGGTAAGACACTGAGTGAAAGCATGGCAAGAATCCAGTATAAACCTACATCAACCACCTGGACACGTCCATGGAAAGGATGAACAAGATAGAAAAGCTGTTCTCCTGTATCCCTATTGAAAAGGCGAATCCAGCCATCGTCACCGCCGATGACCACACGATCAAGACCTTGCCTAGCAAGGGCGATCTGGAAGGGGACGTTGATAACTGGGACGTATTGATAATGTCGGATGCGCTGCATTTTGTTCCTCAAAGAATAGTGGTCAACACCGCTCTTGAGATTGCCGACGAACAATGAATCTCCGTCGACGATGGCTGATCCACTTGACAATTCCGATAAGCAGGAACGACAGACTCGAAGCAAGTACAGCTTACATCCTCGTAAGGGCCATATTGCTGGTCTCCAGCTTCCATGGGACAACGGAGTATTTGAGTCTGCGGCAATCATTATTAAAAACTCTGATTAAAACATGACTTTTCGCCACTCACATGGAATGAGTTTCGAGGTATGTAACAAGCAGAGTGGATCCGCCGTCCAAGAAATTCACGCTTGAACAAATGTAGGGGTTGACCGCTTTGGGCTCTGGTGATAACCGTTCGAGCAGAGATCCCGAAGCTACATGAACTGTAAACCATTTTTCGACGGAGGCAGCGCGAAACATACCCAGATTCCAGACTTGAGGATGCCCAGCGCCTGCACTTGCAAGTCGAAAATGGATGGGGTCAAAAGAGAGATCGGTAATCGACGCCGCGTGAGCATCTGCTGTTTTAATGCATTCAAATTTACCGGGCTGTATAGAATGGATCATCAGTACTCATGATCATGCGAGAAGTGCCGAATGCTCACTGATGCTTCAGACGTGTAAAGTGCAAGAATGCCAAGTCCGAATCCTGCCACAAAGGCGATAGATCGAGTTTCGTTCTTGTCCTTGAGAGGAAGTCGGACCCAGCTGAGAGCTGTGACTGGCCCATATTCAGGGACCGCAATGTCGTCGATTACTCTTCTGGAGGAGAGGTCCCAAAGTTTGATGCTACCGCTCTCATCTATTGTATAAAGTCAGTTGGTGACGTAGACATGCGATAGGAAAAACGTACCACCAGAAAGAAGCCAATCTCTTTCAGGATGGAAACGAATGACATTGACATTAGTTTGATGGCCTTCCAGGATGATTTTCGGTGTCGATTCCTGAATTGAAATTGGCATAAAGGACGTCTTCTGCAAAAATGAGTTCTTACCTTCTTGTTGTTGAAGAAAGTCATGTTGTTGTTGATGGACCATAGAAAACGTCGAAACCTTTTTAAGTCGGAATGAGCAGAGGAATGCCCTAACAATTGGGAAGGCCAA
>JABAJW010000186.1:0-12009 GCA_018855395.1 Arthromyces matolae | reverse complement strand
ATTACTGGACGACATCTCGATCCCGACATCGATGTACCACGTCCCTGTGTTCCAGCCGTCGTTCTCATTGAGGATCTCGGAGTCGATGTGATTTTGGGTGAGGAAATCGACGAGAGAGGCGTGGGCTTCTTCTGGGAATGGTTGGTGACGAGAAACGGTCTTTACTCCTTTAATATCGTGAAGGACGAAGAAGTGAGCAGCCCAGTCGCGATCCCCGTCTTCTAAGTCCAGATTGCCAATCAATAAGTTACGAATGACCTCTGCCAAACGCGAAACGGCGTATGAAGGGAAGAGCTTTGTTCCATAGCCATAGCCACCTGAACTACGATGAGCTCTAAATTGTTCGTTGGCGACGGACGTGGGCCATTCATCAGCAGCTTCCTGACCCAGAAGCGAGGCTATGGCGGGACGGATGCCGTGCTCATAGAAGAGGGAGCGCTCAGTGTCAGTGAGCTTCCATGGTTTAATGCCTCGTGCCCGTCCTTTGTCGTAAAGTCGAGGGAAAAAGAAAAAGAGTTCGTGGCGAGTCCCAAAGGTTGCGAAAGAGAAGTTGGGAATTCGGTGTAGGTTCACAAAGGTCTGCGCCTGTTAAAAATGTCAGAGATTGAAGACGTCAGAGACAGTCAACACTTACACCATCGTCGACAACTGGGTGTTTGATATGAACCGAAGTTTTGAGGGCATGGTTGGCATGAGGGACTGAGTGCATATTGATATCGGTCGTGACGTGAATATCGTCACAAATGCCGATTAAAGAGTCGTAGTCCCGTAAGACTTCAATGCCAGGATTAGGCAGATTAACGCAGGAATTTTGGGCGGCGTCGATATAAGCACGCATTTCTGCGTTATTCTCAACGTATTGACTGCAGAGTGCGAACCTGATGAAGTCGTCAAAGCTGCCATTCTGTGCATCGGGATTGGTATAGAGCAGGTAAGCACGTTCTACCCACTCTCGCAGACTATGGCCTTGAATAGGTGCGGTGGAATAGAGATCTGGGTTGTAGCGCATGTTGGGTTGGGAAGAGTTGGGTTGGGAAGGGTTGGGTTAGGGAGAGGTAGGTCCCACAGATGATGCAAGTACGGCCCGCTGGATCCTCCAACGGAGAGCCGAGATACGAAAAGGTACAACCCACGTTGATGAAGGAAAAACGGTAGAAGCGACCCCGGTAAATGTTCCAGGGGAAATGAGCACATGAGATGCGCGATCTTGTCCATGATAGCTTCCGCAGTACAGATGAGTAAGAACCCCGTTGAAGAGACGACGCGACGGACATTCCTTGGAAAAATCAAGAGATGCAGTCAAGCGTCGTCGCCGCAAAGATCGTTCTCAGAAGGAGATAACAACAGTGATCACAAATGAGGAGACGACACGACCAACGTCCCCTGGAAAAATCAAGAGACGCAGTCATAGGTCGTCACCGTCATCGTGAACCTCAAGACAGCGTCGTCGCCGTCACTCAGAACCTCAAGAGACGCAGTTAAGCGTCGTCGCCACAGCTCAGCCTCTCGTTCTCAAGATAATCTCAAAGCAAATCATATTAGGGGCAGACGACACGATAAAGTCTCTTGGAAATATCAAGGGACTCATCAGGCGTCGTCGGCCGATAGAAAAAACCATTGACTCCACCCCTGTAAAGATCAGGAGTGTATGTCGTCGTGGTTGAGGAAAGAAAGATGGAGATAAAGAAATTGATTTGTTTCCACTTCTGACGCGTGTGAAAATGGTCACGTGATTTTGGACTTGTGAAATTTCGGTTAGATTTTAGATTCGTCACTTCCACCACCACCATCTCCTCCTCGCCTTGGGACATCGGGGTCTTTCCTGATGTCTCCAAGTCTCTTCTCATCGTAGTTTCCTCTCTCCTCGTCGTTCTTTCCCTCCTCCTCATCGTCTTTAGTCTCTATGAGCAGTCGAGGGCTTCCCTTTACTGCTCACTTCTCTAACGTAGATTGCTATGTATTTATTATAGGTTGGACCTTTACTACGACGTCTTTGGCCTGGCGAACTTGGTTTTCCAGTAGTCAAAGTCGTCTTATACTTGTATCTGAGGTGTTTAGACTGTCGAAGGGTTATCTTCTGCAGTTTAGCACGTCAGAGACGTTGTTATGTTGTTAATAGATCGAAGTTATACGAAATTCAAGTCAGAACGAGTCGTAAACCCTCAGAAACGACCTGTAAGCCGTCGTCGTCCCTCGTCGACGTTCCTAGACGTTAAAAAAGCGATCAGATAGGGCATTGCTGCACACGAATGTCGCCATTCTTCCGTGCATTTCGACCCTCTCGCTACTAAGCGAGCGGTCCTACGTTCCCGTCCTCACTCCTATCTCTCGCCAAGGCTGCCGATTGGAACTTGTGACACACGTTCCGCTCCACTCAGAACACCCTACCTCCTTCAACCTACCTTTTTTGTTGTTCACAGCCTCCGCTCACGGTCGCAACACAATCTCCGAACTTTGCCCTTTTCTCCTTCATTGGTTCGTTGACCTTTTTCTCCTTGGTGAACCTCTTTGTCTCATTTTTGTTTCGTATAAGTACAGATACGAATCCTGAACGACGATTACCCCACTTCATCCATGCCCAGCGACACCCCCGCTAGTGCTCTCGTCAGGTTACACTTCTCTACCGATGTTCCTGGGTTCATTTGGACCTTACCTCGATGGAAGGAAACCACTGGCATCACTCATGGCATCTTTCCCGCTGAGGGCGAGCCAGTTCCTCGAGGTCTAAAACGAGAGGAGCTTCCCATTGTCCTCTCGTTCTTCGAAACCTATCATGCTATTGGAAGCGAGACTGAACGCACTGCTTTCGTTCTGGGTCTCAAGGGTTCCCCTTACCATCCTGGTCGACCGATCTGGACTTCCTTCGTCAATAAGCAGACGCCGAGGTGGAATCTTCATTATCATCTCTCTAACCAACTCTATGAGCAGGGCGCTCACCCTAGCCAGGTCTTGATCAATCGTTCCGTCAACGTCTTCGACACTGCAGTCGACTTGAAAGACAAATGGCCTCCATCCTCTCAGTACGTCCCTATCGTTGTGGACAGCATCGGTCGCGAGCTCCTGGGTGACGAGGCCTTTACCGATGGGGGCCATCTCTTACCTCAAAAGTTCCGGGAAGCGTTTATGCGCCTCCTCCAACGCAGCTGGGATTTAATCCGTCGCAACACGATCTACGCAAGGACACACTCAGACACCATTCGCAAGAACGCTGTGGACGCCTGGAAGGGTGCGTTTCTCGTTCTCCACCTATCTATTCATTCTCAAACTGACTTACTCATCAGATGTCGTCGATAACGACAAGAAGCCCACGAAAACTACCATCTCGCAGGCCATCAAGGCAGTGGCAAAGTGGCGAAATGCCGCATCAGCCACCAACTATGACCAGGGCATTCAGGATGCGATCACCATGTAGAAGGAACTCGAAGCTCTCATCGACGATCTCGGAAAACGGGTCAAGGAGAAGAAAGGTAACCATCTCCCTCTTGTACCTTTTGTCTCGTCTCATTCATTGTCTATAGCTCCAGGCGGTTCTAGCACTGGGTTAGTGCCCGCTGTAGCCTCCGAGAAGGACGTTGAAGACATCGTGAATCTTTTTTACGACTGTTTCGAGGCGGATGTCGACGACGATTCCGACGTACGCCCAGAGGACAACCTGATTCCAGCATCTCAGGCCGCCATGAACGATCATCTCAGCAAAGGCGGGGATTTCGGTGTGGAGATGGAGTTGACTATGGGCCCAAAAAGTTTGGCTCGGGAGCTTGGGTTCGTCTCCCACCATCTTCCAGCCGGCTTTATACCCGTCCGCCACGTCGCTGGTCTCAACCTCTGGGACAATCCTAAGGCTTTCACTAGTCGAGAACACTTGATCCAGTCATCCTTACACTGGCACCAGTTAGCTGGTATCCATGCGACCATTCGCCACACCTTCTCTGAACAACCCGATGATCACGTCAATCATGGCATTCTCATTGGCGATGAGGTCGGTCTAGGCAAAACTGCTCAGACAATCGCCACCATCGCGTGTTTAAACCAGGCTATCGACGCTCAACTCGCCAAACAAGCTCTTCCACCTGCCATAGGTTCGTCGTTTGTCCTTTGCATCCTTTTACTATAGCTAACCTTGTCACTTAGCGAAAAGACCATATCTTGTGACCAACAAAAAGCTTCCCTCGCGCCCTCATCTTATCGTAGCCCCTGGCACTCTTCTCGCACAATGGTCGAACGAAATCAAGACTTTGTATAAACCAAACGAGGTCGACATATTCGTCCTCGATAGCAACGTCTCCCAGGCGAAATTTTGGAGCGAGACTGGGCCCTTCAACAGCTCCACCCAGCCTATGCACAAGCGCATTGTCATCGCCAGCCATGCTGTGAGTAGTCATGTCCTTCGGCCTAAAGTCTACCACCCTGAACTGACTTCGACCACTCTCAGCTTATCTTCAAGGAGTTCGCGAAGCACCACAAACCTCCCGTCAAGGCAAAGAAAGACTCTCGTCCCTGGGATCAGTGGGACCGCAAGACTGAAACGCCCCTGGAGACAACCATCTTTGGTCAATCCTTCTTCACTATCACGGTTGACGAGGCTCACTTGATGCGAAATCCTGGCGCACAACACTCGGCCATTCTCAAGCTTCTGTGGAAGGCGCGTCTACGACTTATCCTGACTGCGACTCCCCTCCATACCGCTCCCAAGGTACTATTTACCCCCCCTTCACCGCTTTTATTACCACAGCTGACCCTTTATACTTTCCTTAGGATACTGCTGCCATGCTTCGTTTGGGAGGCGTTGGTTACTTCGTCACTGAGGACTCCCACCAAGATGAGAAGTCTGACGCCTCTGAACTTCGTCGCGCTAAAAAACTGGATGACGACGGGGAAGCAGTCCTTGAGTGCCAATTGTCAGTAATTGAACGCCTTCGCGACTACGCCTATGGCAACTTTATTCGACGAAGCACTCAGAGTCTGGACTACAAAGGGAGGAATCTTATCTTGCTGCCTGGTGTGGTGACGATCATAGGCCTCTTGAAGTTGATGGAGAGAGAGGAGGCTGGTCTTATGAGCAAATATGAAGCCGTCAGCGCGAGGTGAGTTGTACATCGTTTAATCGTTGCTCTCCTCTCTAATCGGGAACTCAGTGTTGTTGTCGAAGCCTTCAGAATCATGACCAAAGTTCGTTCTATCTTACCTTTTTTTTTAATTACACCCTCACACCTGTTTATATCTCACAGCAATTTTATCAAGAGTATCGCGCCCTCATCAACTACCTCAAGTTAAACCCTGACGGCCCGTACCCCACCATTAACACGATGGCTGACTGGGAGTACCACAAAGGAACGAAGATTGACGTCCTCGCTCGAGTCTTGGCCCATTACCTGAGCGCTGACGATGTTCCCGACGTCCAATTTGTGCAAGGTCTCCCTGTCTTCCCCTCACGTACCGCTACCACTCCAATTACGAGGAAGCGCCGCATCATCGTCTACGCTGTCTTTTCTTCCATGGCTCCTTTCATGCAAAGTGTGAGTTCATCATCTCATCCTTGATAATTTTTACCAATCCGACTAATCGTCACTCAGGTCCTTAAGGTTTTCAATATCGAAAGTCTTGCAATCAACGGTCGCATCGCTGTTCCCAAGCGCGACGGAATCATCAAACAGTTTTATGACGACGATCACCCCGCAAGAGTTATCCTGCTTTCGAGTGTAGGGTCCGCTGGCCTTAACCTGGCCATCGCTGATGTCGTCATCTTTTTTGTGAGTCTTACTATCTGTCCGACCTCTTCCCCAGTCGCTTATCGTCTTTCATACCAGGATCAGCCTTGGTCCGCTCAGGACGAGAGACAAATCATCGGCCGCGCTCATCGTCAACCGCAGAAGAAAGTAGTCAAGACCATCTACCTTCTTGCTGAAAACACGGCGGAAATCCTCATTCATAATCTTGCGAAGGGCAAGGCAAACATGTTTGAGTTTTTCATCAATCCAGAAATGGCTGCTGGTAAGCACTCTTCAGTTTTCTCCTTTATTTTTCTCCTCATCCCTCTGGCAGAAACGTTCTCCAACCTTCTCGGAATACACAATGACGATGGTACACAAATCAAGGGAGACCCCGTTGACGGCGACGACGACGACCAGGACATCAAATCCTCCAAGAAGAAGAAGAAGAAGACGACGACGACGACGACGAAGAAGAAGAAGGCCAAGTCGCGACGTGTGCTGGAGGAGGAGGAGGAAGCTATTGAGGAAGCTATTGTGGAGCCAGCATCCGCTCCCGCCCCGAGCGCTGAGGTAGACGACGTTGACGACATAGTTGAGGTGGAGGGGAAGGCTACGGACGACCTCTTTGTAGAGGAGGGCGAGCAGACTGATGCTCCTGCGCTTTCTGAGAAAATGGATGCTGACTCCGATGGTGTCAGTCTCATGAGTACGTTCGACTTCATGGCTCTCTTTTTTTTCCATGCTCACCCAAGTTCATTAGGCATTGGTGTCCCCGATACCTTAGCCACGGATTCCGACGGTATCAGTTTGAGGAGTACGTCCCATATCTTCATTGACAAGTCCTTCTTCTGACGAACTTTTTCAGGCACTGGTGCAGACTCATCATTCGACAATTACCCCACTTTTGCCGACGACGATAGCGACGAGGACGTTGTCGCTGGAAGTCTTGTTCCCCATGAGGTTTCTCAGCCCGATTGTGAGTCCATTCTTCTCGTTTATTTTACGCTGCCTTACACCCGCAATTCATAGTATTCGCGTCTTACGTTACCGTGGAGGACGATGCACCTGACTCCCCACGTCGTCCCAGCCCTCCGCGTGAGCCCAGCCCCCCTACTAAGCGCTTGAAGTTGCCCCCTCCCACTGTAAACTCCACAACAATCCGTCGCTCCCCTAAGCCCGAGAAGAAACCACGAAGTACGTTTATTAATCAATATTCATACTCATTGCCGTTACTCAACGATGTTTAGCTTATTCTCGAATGGTCGCCACTCCTGCGCCTCGCAAGAGTACCCAAGACCCTCCAGACGGCTCTACCACACTTCAACGAACGGCTGCCGCACCTGAGACGCCTTCGATTAGCTCCAATCCCTTCGTTCGAAGATCTGTTCCCTCTTCCACGAGCTCTGCGCAAATCTCCACTCCTTTAAGCCGCAATTCTAATGACACTCCCTCCTCCCTATCAACCTCTTCAAGTCATCGCCCTGGAAGCTATAATCCCTTCGCCAGAGATAGTCGTGCCCCTGTGCCGATTAACCAGCTCTTCATGCTTTCGAAATCAGCACTCGCTCCTTCCAAGCCGCAAACCGACGCCTCAAAGCCGACAAAGAAAGGAAAGGGGAAGGAACGCGACCCTAATTAGTCTTAGGTACTTCTTACTTCGTACCGAAATATGAGTGATTTTATTTCTATATTTGTGGGACTTTAGTTTTTTTTTTCTTTTCGTTTCAATTTGACGCGACGCGTCGGTGCATGTGACTTGTCACCTGGTGAAAACATCAACATCAAAATCAAAATCAAGATCAAACAAATTAGGAAACAAGCGTCATCCAAAATTTGCTTCCGCTTTCAACAAGCGCTTGACCAGCATCATCCATCATCCCAAGTCACTCGAGCGTTGTGCTTTGGTGACTCTCTCCTCTCCTCCTCCATCCATCCACCCACCCCTCTCATAGTCACTCGAGCTTGTGCTTTGGTGACTGTTCTCATACAGCGATCTCACGCAGACGAGCTTTTTCCTCGGTTGCGTGTGTTCTGCTAGCACTTTGACGGCGACGGTCAACGCATCTCAGGATATTTCCCTGGGACTCGTTCTGTTGCCTCATATCATTCGTTTTACTAGGCAAATACAAGCTCCTGGCGCGTCGTTCGCGTTCTCCAACGCTCGTTTGAATCTAATCTTCCAGTCTTTCCCTAATCCCTCTTGTATGTCCCTTCCAACGTTACAGAAAACCTGTTTTGACCTGACAATCCACCTTCAGCCGCATACTTCTGCCCTTACCTCACCCTCCAGTAGAAACTACAGCCACAGCGCCAAGCGTAAGTCCTCGTACTTACTTATTTGACATGGATTAATCCCAATTTTCTAGTATCATACACTATGCTGTCTGAATCGGAAATTTTGTCTATCCGCAACGATCTCCCCGTCTTACTGGACGAACTCGCTGTCAGGAATGCGCGTAAAGACCGTCTAAAATGCATGTACGACCAGGAGAATTTTGGCGTCTGGACTTCCCCCAACCGGAGCATGTTGTCAGTCCCTGTACCAGGGATTAACGACTTCATCCCTCTAATCGCCAAGAATTATCGTAAAGTACGCTGGATGCACGGTCTTAGGCCTTACTATGGGTTCTTGCCCATCTATCCTCGCTGGACAGGCATTTTTTCCTGTCTCGATTTCCAGTATTCTGAGATCAGCACACATGTACTCTACGTACGGGGATCTCGAGAAAACTACCTCGACGATACACTCAAGAACCAGTTTCAACGGCTGGAGTCGAACATGTACACTTTGGCGAGGGCTTTGATACGGCGGCACGTACAGAATGGTGTCGAATTCGAAGATCCTGTCCTTCCATATCAATGTGGATATACAGAAACTTGGTTCGACTCTGAGAAACTCCTTGGCGCTGTCTTTGCGTCCCGACACAATTTCGTCCTCCTCTCTGCCTATCTGTCGTTCGCGATCGCCTTGGACATGGCAAAAAACCCAACAACCTCCGTTCACGAGCCCCCCTCCTGGGTTGTTTACGCTGAACAGGACCTTCATATCGATCCCGTCTGGGTAAACGGCCTTCGTGACACCTTTGTCTGCGATTTTTCGCCCAACTTTCGATGTGGAGCTTACCTCCTTTGCTCAACACCTGTCCATCCAGCGGTCCTCGATGCCTACGTGGCTGGAGCTGCTCCTCTTTTCGTTTGCTGGACTCATTGGCCGCGGCATCTAGACGAGGATTCACCACTTTGGCGTTTTCGCCCATGTCACGCAGAAGCGAAGCGCGCAATTGACCTCGCCACCATGGAGCAGTATTCAGCTCCAGACGACTACCGTGGGCGCTACAACTGGTGGTATAACATGGTTTTCCCTGGCATGATCGTCCCAGAAGACAGGGACAAGGATCTTAAAAAATTACCATTCGGAGGATTGACAAAAGGTCCGGCACCCGCACTTGTACCTCGACGCAATCCAGACCAACCCATTGCTCCCTCGTCGCCCTCATCCTCACATCGTCGTCGCCCACAGTCCCCCCCATCCTCCCCTCCTTATCCGTTTTCCGAAGCGCCGCGCATTCTTGGCAGTCCATTCCCTGAGCCGCTGGCATATCGTTATTTAGCGGACTCAAACTCCAACTCAGAGCCGTTGCCCTCTTCACCTACATTGGGTCCTCACGTTGGTGATATCCCATTGAACGGCGATCTCCAAGATACACCAACATCGCCAGGACAAGCGGCGTCAGTTCATGGACGAACAAAGCCCCCTCCTGATGAATGGTGGTCCAACTACAAGGCAGAGCGTCAAACCTTTATATCGACTGGGAGGATGTGGTTCGTTGCGGAGGAGGAGAAAGCGGAGGAGGAGAATAACGACCCAAGTTGCAGAGAGCCGACAACTGGGACCTACATGTTTGAGTGGTTCCCCGTCTCACAATCACTCTATCGACTTGTACTCGTTGAGAGGGCAGACTGGTCAAAGACCTGGCGACGTTATAGGCCAGAAAACCGTCGCTTCGATGCTTTGGATGATGAGTGGAACCTTGTGCATCGCGACGACTATCTAGATCGTGAATCAGACAGTCATCATGCCGTGGAGGTGGACCACCCAACGATGGAAGTTGCGACGAACATCTCTCGCCTGTTTCAGCCTATGCCGGAAGACATCACGATGGACTTCCAGCCGCTGCCAGAAGACGACTGGAGTGATAACGGGGAGAGTTCAAGCGATGAGGAGGGCCAAAGGAAAAGGAAAAGGAAAGGGAAAGGAAAGCAAACGGCACCCGCTCAAAAGAAAAGGAACATCGGACTTGCGAATAGTGCAAACGACCATCTCGTCGCTCCCCTTCCAGCACCTCATATTCCCATCACTACCACTACTTTCGCAGCGCAAGCCGTTGTTGATGTCCCTTCGTTGTTGAACAAGAGATACGGCTTCTTGGTTTCGACGGTCCCAGCTGCTTCTGGCGATCTTGAAGAAGGTGAAATAGAAGACGACTCGCGCCTTACAGGAAAGAAATTTGCAGCGCTTGGCTTGAGGGTGTTGTTTGAGACCAATCCCCACGTTCTTTCGCAGCAGACGATCACCTTTGTGCACTACATCTTCGATAAATTCATCCTGCCCCAAGCACCCGCCATTCCTCGATCCCTGTCTGCGCTTCCCCTCAACGTTCCCACCCTTCTAGCTCGTCACCCCGTTCTCATGTACCGCCACTTCGAGGGTCATCATTTCATCGGTGCCAAAGGCTTTGGAGCACTCCGTGACCAGTTTTATCTTGTTCGACTCTCTAACGCACGCGCAATGGTGGAGGTAGTTCGACATAGTGACGCTTTCAGGTCACACGCAGACATGGTCCGCTACCTTATCACAAATGGCATTCCCTTCGACACTGTGCAGCCTTCTCGCCACTTCGTTCCAAAAATCAAACCAGCTGTTCACGGACTCGGTTTTCGAAGCAGTGATTATGAATTTGGGCCAAGGGACTGGCAGGAGTATCAGCGGCAGCTCGATGTGTTACTCAGTGGTCCTACTGGCCGTGCTGCAATCAAGCGAGGTGGAATCGCCTTCAGAATTGCGCGCGACCGAATTCCCAACGTCAATAAAGTCGTCGTCAGACAGCCAAGCTCTGATAAACAAGAAGTTGGAGAATTCGAGGGTCTCCGAATCTTCGACGATACACTCTCGCAAGAGGACGAGGAATTGCTCTCTGGCCTTTACAGACGCTATACAGGTAGGTTGCACTTTAATTCGTGTAGGTGATTATACATTGATAAGTCCGTTTAGGTCAGGGGACACAGATCGCGGAGGTTAGCTGGTTTCCGAAGGTGGAATATTGGGACAACTCGACATGGAACCTTGGGTATTGGAGCGAGGACAATGAGGCATGGTTCCGGGAGCGTATGCAGGAGATTGAGACGAATGGAGCCGGGCCAAAAAGGGCCACCGAATGGCGGAGGATCATGAAGTCCCGCGTTCACCGCACATATTACGACCCCCTGCTGAAATTCACTGAAAGCTTGGCCGCAAAGTGCATGGAGGGCGACTCGACTTTTATCACTCCCTGAGAGCCTTCTTGTCAAATGTTTTTTCGTAGTTCTTGTACAGCGTATTTTGTAAAACGGTCATTACCAGTGTAAAAAATATTGTATGAATAATGTAAATATGTTGATTGAACCTCTCAGTGACCCGCTAGTCAGGAGATGGATGCAATCACGTCTAACCAAGTCCAGCCCTTCCCCTTCACTTTTTTACTTCCTGGAAGTAAATTTCCTGTACGTATCACCCACACGTCGCTTTTTTACTTCCTCGAAGTAAATTTCCTGTATGTATGCCCACCCCTCACTTTCTTTACTTCCTCGAAGTAAATTTCTCACGTCGCTGCCCCACACGTCGCTTTTTTACTTCCTCGAAGTAAATTTCTTACGCCTACACCTATGGCTCACTTTCTTTACTTCCAGGAAGTAAATTTCTTACGTCTACACCTACGGCTCACTTTCTTTACTTCCAGGAAGTAAATTTCTCACGTCACTGCCTACGCGTCGCTTTCTTTACTTCCAGGAAGTAAATTTCTCACGTCACTGCCTACGCGTCGCTTTTTTACTTCCTCGAAGTAAATTTCTGACGTCTACATGTATGGCTCACTTTCTTTACTTCCTCGAAGTAAATTTTCTATGTGTAAGTCCACGCCACTGTTTCTTTACTTCCTCGAAGTAAATTTCTCACGTCACTGCCCTTCTATGCGACGCGGCGGATATTAATTAACATCCGCCCTCCCTGAACGCTCCGCGACCCCCTCGTTGCATCCATTGT
>JABAJW010000184.1:1894-12058 GCA_018855395.1 Arthromyces matolae | reverse complement strand
ATCGATTCAGATACCTCCAGATACCTTCTCCTCGTCTGGATCTCCATTGCGTTATCCGGCATCGATCATCTAAACATTCTGGTTGGGGTCGGTTGGGTTCGGTTGGTTTTCCCCCCGTCCCCTTGCCCCTTTTTACGGTCGTGTTCGGATCTCATGATGAACCCCAGGCCCAGGCTGGCGATACATACGGATACGGATATGGATGCTTATAATCCCCCTTGCTCTCGCTTTGATTTTCCGCCCTGCTCATCCGATGTAATATTATATTGAACCCTTGTCGATTTTTTCCCAACTCCTCTTATCATGTTCGCATTCATCATTCACTGCCATTATTCCAAACTCAATTACTTCCCTGCTGTCTCTGTCTCTGTCTCGCGATTCCCATTCTATCTACAACTACATCTCGCCACCGCTGTCTGTCCATGTCTCTGCTACTTTTCCAAATCCATACCTTGTATTATATTAATACACACATCAAGTACGTTACCCTAGCCTCTCCGAATCTTTCGTCCTTCGTCCTTCGCCATGTTTTGTATGCATACTTATCATCTCAACGAACAGTGAAAGTGTTATTATTTTCCCCAGTCCAACCCAATTGAAAGTGAAAATCCATATTGGGGGGACCGCGACTACGAGAAAACATACTGTGACGCTACTCAATGAATAAATAACTCCACCTCTCTACATCAAGACCGTGACTTCAACATGGTGCCCCTCTCATAAGCCAGTCGCAATATCCTTTTCTCTTCTTCAGTCAACTTATCCTTGAACATCTTGTTCAATTGTGCCACCTTCTTGGCCATTTTCCATTTCACGAATTGGAACTCTCCAGGATCATTCGTTCGTAATTTATTCTTCCACTCCTCGAACTCAGCCTCAACCTCTTCCTGCACTTTTTTATCCCTCAGATCTTTGTTATCCTTGAGTATCTTCATCGCCGCCTGCGCCTGCTTATTAAAGTTCACTATTTCAAATTCTTCCCCATGTTGATCAGTCCACATACAATCCCTCTCATACACAAGCTGCAATAACTCTCTTTGCCTCTCGTCAAGTTGAGCATTTCGCAAGGCAACACGTCTAGCAGCAACGTTCCAATTAAACTTTTTCAATCCTTCAGGATCTTCCAGACGTAGCTTCTCCTTCCACTCCTTCAGTTCCTCTCGGAGTTTGGACTGAAAAGGTTCATCCAGGATATACTTATTATCCTCGACGACCATTAATGACCTTTGCGTTTGTTCGACATCTGGAGGGTCTTTATCTCGTGGATGTTTGATCATGAAGTTTCGCATAAAACCAAGCTTCCATATGTCTATCTCCTGATCCTTGAGTCCTGCCCAGATATCATGTTTCCCTTTGAGTTCCTCTTGACAAAGCCCGAACATGTAAGGGTTTTTCTCCCCCCAAATTTTAATCTCTGCTTCAACTTCAAGGAACTTTTTGTGGTCCTTTAGGTCCCCATGATTTTTTTGGAGTCTCTCTCGAAGGCGATATAGTCTTTCATATTCTCTCCTAGCCGGGGTCCGTTCCCCTTTGGGACACTTCCTTTTGTCTCCGTGAACCAAGGCTGGTGAGTCGGACGCCATTGAGATTGATTTCGCTTCCATAAGGGATGTTGTGGGCTGGCTCAGGCTTGCGAAATTGCCCCCGGGGATATGCGCTTGAGGCGTGGGTGGTATTGGTGATGTGGGATGTTGAAGATTCACGTATGGGATTGGCTGGGAAATTTGTGACCACGGGGTCGCGAGATATTCGTCGATTGGATGGTATGGATTGGCCTGAGTGGAGGAAGCTTGGTGCGAGGATAGATCCGGAGGTGTATACGTGGGCTCATGTTGCCCCATCGCGAGTACGTTGTGCGCAGGATGGATCAAGGATGATGTTGTTTGTGAGTGCTCATCCCAATTCTGTGGGAGTTGGGTTGATTGTACAAGGTGGGGACCGGGATGTTGTACCAAGGACAGTGGTTCTGAGGATAGGTCGAGCGGACCTTGTGGCAAGAATGGTGAGTGTGAGTGTTCATTCCAATCCTGCAACAATGGGTCTACGGGTGGGTTTGGATGTTGTAGCAAGGATGGCGGACTTTGATCCCAATTTTGCAACAATTGTAAAGATGGGTGTAGTTCGGGTACGTGGTTCTGTTGGATTGGGGTTGGCACTTGTTGACTCAAGTGTTGGTCCCAAGTCTGTGGCGGGTTGGGGCTTGAATAGTGATTGTTATGTACCTGAGCTGAGCGAATCGTAAGTTATGTATTTTGAACATTAATATGAATTCTGGTTAATGAACCAACTTTGGGAGTCCGTGCTATTACTACTCTCGTTTGTAAGGAACCAATTTTGTGAGCCGCCACTTCTACGTTCAATGTGCGGATCGTGGGCATTTGTTTTGGTGGTGCTAAGAGATGGAATTGGGCCACCACTGACGGTCGAGTTGAGCAGTAGACATGTGGTAGCTAAAACAAGAGTGCCGAAGGGGACTTTCATTGTGAGGCCTATATGACCGCGCCAACTGGGCAAAGGATTCAAAGATGTTGGGGTGAAGTAAACGTGAGGTCCTGCCAGCAGGACCTTGTCCGAGTAACAAAGCGGGGGTGGGTCCGGGAGGGAATGAAAAAAGCGCAGTTCATTCACCCAGGTTCATAGGTATATGATAATTACCATGGGGATCGAGGTCCATTTCAAAAATCCAATGGCTGTCAACATGAGTCGCGATCTTATACGTAGCAGCATTGCTTATGATGGTAACATAGTACGCACTGCATCAATCGTGTGGCAGGGGGCGAGCCGAGTATAACTTAGTAGGTGTTGAGAGTATGGGTCATGAAGGCGTGCGGCCAGGACAGAGGCCCGTGAATATACAGTTGAATGTACTGAGTGGGGGGTAGACTGTAGTGACAAAATGGCGATGTTGGTTGGGGGCGTTGAGATCATGATTGTGAAGAAGAAGCTGGCCATCATCGATCATCTCCAGATCTGTCTCCGACTCCCGACTTCAACTCCCCACGTTGTCCTCTTCATCCCGCTCCCTCTCATTTACAAATCTTCCAAGTTTGTAAGATCCTGATGGTACTATTACTGGTGGCGGGGCGGGGCAAGAAACGGTTCATTGAGTAAGAGATGACGTTAGACTTGGAATGCGCGACGGAGAAGTCATTGGGCCGATATTGAGAAATCTTGGCAAGAAGGGCAATATTAGTGTGAGAAGGCGGAATTTGGGTATCGGAGGAACAGTAGCAGCGATGATGGTAGTGATGGTAGGGGTCGTAGAGTAGCAGGAATTGAACGACTTGGATTTCTTTGAAGAAAGTCAAATGTAGTTGATGCAGTGGATGGTTGGCGGTTCGCTTTGCTGCTATTTGCTGTAACCTGAGGCCTGCCGGAAGTCATAGGAGTCGTAGTTCACATTCCAGATCGGAAATTGGACATGTTTGACTGTATCCTGATCAGCCAAGGAGGGGCTAAGAAGCCAGGTATAATCGAAAGCAAAGGTACACTGAGATAACATCAACAGAAGTGATGATAGACAGATTGAAAAGACGCACAAGGAAGTTTTCAGGTAGGAACTTAGGGCAAGGAATTTTGAACAGGGCTCAGGTCCCTTGTTTGAAATACTAGTACATCGCTTCGAGACAGTAACTTGAAGTATAGTATAGAGCCACCTGTGCGATTTCAGAGCCGCAAAGCTACCGGGTTCTTTGCCAGTTAGGTTTAGGGAATCGAGTTTGTCAATGAGCGCAGTAGGTAGTACTGGGACGGGTAATGCACTTGTGGTTCACCGTTCAACACTGTTCAAGTTGGTTGGATGATGGATCCATGGTTGTGAAAAATGATGGCCCTCGTCCAGGCGCAATCTAATCTGACTTTCTTGATGATACATAGAGAAAGGAAACAAAATTAAGTACTTATACTTATACTGACATACTTTTCTAGATATCCTCAGCTGCAGTGGTTATAAAAAAGACTGAGGATATCATTACTTATCTGTGGCTATATATTGAGTTTGGATTCTGTCATCATGAAGTTTCGCAGAAACTGAAGCTTCAATAAATCTATCGCCGGTTCATCGAGTCCGATTGCCCGCCAAGTATCCATTTTCTTTTTGAGTTCTTTTTGACAACGGTTGAAGATATGACGGCTTTCTTTCCTCCAATTTCGAATCTTTGCTTCAAGTGCATTGCGAGTTGCCGGGTCTTTCAGCTCCTTATACTCCTTTGATTGCAGTATACATCGATAGGCAGCTCTCCTCCGTCTGAGTTGGTCCGAGAGTGCCAGTCCAAGCGCGGCAGATTCTTGCAGATTTTCTGTGGGGCATTCTCCATTAGAATTGGCGGTTGACCCCGGTTCCACATTGGATGTCACAGTGCCATGAGGTAAATGAAAATCACTCTTCGAGCTCTGGACTTGTGGCAAGGCGGGTGAGGACTGGATATGACCCAGTTGTAATGGCTGTGAAAATGGAGCCCGCTTGTTTGAAGTCGTTATTGATTCCGGTTCCGTCAAGGTTGTGTGCTGAAGGGGAGAGTCGCTCCCGGTGTGGGTATGTGGCGTGAATGGTCTTGGCGATATGGGATGACGACGATACTGGTATGGGAATGCTTGAGAAATTCGTTCTCGCTGGGCCTCAAGATATTTGGCGATTTTTGGATAGTGTTGATGATCCTGACTGGAGGGATGGACTTGCAATGGGGATAACGTGGGCTGTTGCAGCCAGGGTACGTTGTGCGGAGGATGGACCAAGGATGGTGCCGTTTGTGAATATTCATCCCGATTCTGTGGGAGTTCAAGGTCTGATGGTACGACGTGGGGATTCGGATAATGTTGTAGCAAGGTTGGATCTGAGGGTCCGTGATACGGACTTTGTGGCAACAATGGAAGGTGTCCAACCCAGTTTGAGGGTATGTCTGATTCATGGAGATTGTGTAGAAAGAATGGTGAGTGTGAGCGTGGGGGTTCATTCCAATCCTGCAATAATGGGTCTACTTCCAGGGTCGGGGATGACGGTCCTGGGTAGGGCAAGAATGGATCTATCGGGTTCAATAACGGCGATGGCAAGTGTTGACCTGAGCCCTGTAACGCGTTGGTGTTCGAATGAACTGAAGGAGCCGTAATCAGTGGATTTTGAACAATATGAATGCTCCAAATAAACCAACTTTGCGAGTGTGTGCTCTTGTCGCCACTGCCAAGGAACCAATTTTGTATGCCGTCACTTCTACGTTCAATGTGCGAATCATGCACATTTGCTCCGGTAGTGCTAAGAGATGAAATTGGGCGACCACTGACTGTTGTGTTGAGCAGTAGACATGCAACTGTAACAATAGCACTGAAGGCCGCTTGGACTTTCATTATGAGGCCTATGCCCAGAGAACTTGGCAAAGGATTTGAAGATGTTGGGGGTGAAATCGACGTGAGGTACTGCCAGCAGGACCACGTCCGAGTAACAAAGAGGGGGTAGTCAAATAATCCATTCAGGTCTTTCGAAATATGATGATTACCATGGGGATAGAAATTCAAATTGGCTGTCCACACGAGGCGCGATGGTGGAGGTATCATGATGGTAACATACCATTCACTTCATTGACATTAAACGGGGATTGGGCTGAGTATGGCGAGCTGAAATATCGGATAGGGCATCATGGTGATCGAGGCGGTACACATTGGAACTTGGAAGTCGTGAAACTTGGAACTCATGTACCACCAAGGAGGTATTTCACTGTACGAATAGCGCTAACACGCGGCGCACCGTAACGCTTGGAATTCCCAGAAACTTTTCTAGTTCAAAGTCTGTAATCCAGCAGCTTCCATACCCGATTTCCTGGCGAGCAAAGAGGATCAAGGGGCAGGTAAGATGAGATTTCTCAACGTGAAGACACGTCTCAGGAGTATGACAATCCCATGATTCACCACCGATTGCTTGCTATGACTCTTCCTGATCATGAGGGACATTCCAAATGGTGAGATTGATGGAAACAGGGGATTGTCTTCGTCTCTGATGTCCTAGGCGGAAGCGTCCGCGATGAGTGCAGGTGATGTTCATTTTCGTCGTTGTTGTAGGAATGTGGGCAGTGGATACATCGCTATGACTATTGACTGCATATTGGCATTGGGTTAACTGGTCATGGGGGGTTTGACTATGTCCACGACCGAAAACTGCAGCCGTGAAGGGGATAGAGATAGAGATGGGGTGAAAGGGTACCGGGTGTATCCGTGCGATGAATTTTAAACTTTAAAAGAGCCTGCTTGCGAGACCCTGGTTGTGCAGAAGGTGCTGACGCTCATAGAAAATAAGTAAACAATTCAGGAAATGAGTTACCATTGCATACCCTTTCTCGCCGTAGGCTCATAGCCACTCTAGATCTCATCGTCGTCGTCTGTGATGAACCCAGCATCACACATGTGACGTCACAGGGAACAGCTATTCGAGGTCGGGTGACGTGACCAGTCGTGTTCTGAACTTTCTTTTGTTTTTGACCTTTGTGGGCCCAGTCTCGTCAACAGTCACTTCTTATTCCTTTATGATGCTATAATACGAAGCAACTATTCTCTTGAGGGCTCTGGGCGATACTGGATCAAGTGGCTTCTCTTTGTATTTTGAGGTCGATGCTAACTTGAAGGCTCTGCCAGTGTGTAGTCTTCCTGTTTTAGGAAATAACCGACATGTCGTGTCCTAGGTCTCCATGTCAATCAGCGTGGTGCACATGAGTACTGAGTCTACACTTCGTTATGTTACCATCATGATAAGCAATGGTTGATGTATACAGCGACGTCGAGTCATGTGGACGGGCATCTGGACTTTTCAAATGAAACTCCATCCCTAGGGTAATTATCATATGTCTATATAGACCTGAATGGATTATTCGACTCCTTCCACCCCCCTCTTTGTTACTCGGACGAGGTCCTGCTGGCAGTACCTCACGTCTAATCCACACACACACATCTGTTGATCCTTTGCCAAGTTCTCGGCGTCATACAGATCTCATAATGAAAGTCCACTTTAGCGCTATTGTTATAACCACATTTCTACTGCTCAACTCAACCGTCCGTGGTCGCCCAATTCCATCTCTTAGCACCACCGAAGAACATGCCCATGATTCGCACATTGAACGTAGAAGTGACGGCGCACAAGATTCGTTCCTTAGTGACGATAGTGATAATCATGATGGCACACACTCGCAAAGTTGGTTCAATTGTTGCAGGATTGGAATGAATCCACTAACACTCGCAAGGTGTGAATCACATATCCCCATCTCCACACACCCAGAATTGGGTGGTACCATCATTGCCACTAGGTCCGCCGCCCCATGTACCCTCAGAACTGCTGCCCTACGGACAACATCCTGGTCCCCACCTTGTACAAACAACCCAACTCCCACAGAATTGGAATGAGTACTCACAAACAACATCATCCTTGGTCCATCCTGCGCACAACGTACTCGCGATGGGGCATCATCAGCCCACGTATACACATCCGGATCAATCCTCGTACCAAGCCTCCTCCGCTCAGGCTCATCCATACCATCCAATCGACGAATATCTCGCGACCCCGTGGTCACAAATTTCCGAGCCAATCCCAAACGAGTATCTTCAGAGTCATCCAACGTCCTCAATACCATTCACCCCACAAGCACAAATCCCCGGAAGCAGTTTTCCCCTGAGTCAGCACACATCCCGTCCGGAACCGCAATCAATGGCGACTTCAAACAAACCGACTCCCTTCTCACATCCATTACAACAGGATCATGTTCAATCCTCGCCGGCCCTGCCAAAAGTCCAGAGCCTGGAGAGTGATCCTCCTAAGGGCACTGTGACATCCGATGTGAAATCGGGGCCAATGGTCAATGCGAATGGGAAACGTCCTGGGGAAAATCAGAAAGAAGCGATCTCACTCTCGGAACAACTCAGTCGGAGAAGAGATGCCTATCGATATATACTTGAATCAAAGGAGTACACGGAGCTACATGACCCGAGAACACGCCATGAACTTGAAGCAAAGATTGAAGATTGGAGGGGGAAAAGCCGTTATATGTCCCTCCATTGTCAAAATGAACTGAAAGGGATGCTGGTTACCTGGCGAAGAATTGGACTCGAGAATTGGGAGATACATTTATTGACGCTTGGATTCGAGCGAAAGTTCATGATGTTAGAACCCAAACCTGATGATCGGGATGAATACTCACACACAACATCATCCTTGATCCATCCTCCGCACAATGTACTCGGGAAACAACCACCCATGCATACCCATCTGGATACATCCTCGTCCCAAGCCCGTTCCTCCGCTCCGGCTCATCCATACGATCCAAATCCCAACATCGCCGGCCATCTCCCAAACACGTATCTTGATCCCACATCGCAGATACCGAGTAACCAAGGGGCTCCATTTTCACAGCCATTACAGGATCATGTTCAATCCTCGCCAGCCCTGCCAAACCTCCAGAGCCTGGAGAGTGATCCTCCTAAGGGCACTGTGACATCCAATGTAGACTTGGGGTCAAAAGTAGTTCGCCGCCGCAACAAAGGGTATCCCATTGGAAAACCAATAGCCGAAGCAAGACAAGATTACCATCGGAACAAACTCAACTCAAAGTACGGAGACCTAAACGACCGCAAAAAGCGCGAGGATGTTGAAACAGCAATCAAGATTTGGAGGGCAGAAAGCCCTTATATGTTCAGCATTTGTCAAGATGAACTCAAAGAGAAACTCCATCATTGGGAGAGTTTAAAACTTGAGAAGTCGGCGATGGACGTAGCGAAGCTTGGTTTTGAGCGAGATTTCATGAAAAAACATCCTAGGGACCCCGTACCTCCCCTTGGGGAGAAGGAAAAAAGGCAGGAGGTAGAAAAGCTGCTCGAGGATAACAAGGATATGCGGGATGAACATTTTCGGGCTGAAGTCCAAGCGGAGGTGGACAGGTGGAAGGAAAAGCTGCGGGAGGAAAACCCCGAAGAATTGCGGCGGGTTCAAAACAAAGTGGCCTCCAGACGTTTTGTCTTGCGAGCGCTTCGTCTTGACACGTTGGAGAGAGCGATTTCACAGCTTGTGTTTGAGAGGCAGCTTATGTGGGAAAATCGAACTGCGGATGGAACAGTGAATACACAGGGGCATGCGGCGCGGGAGAAACTCGAGGCTAATAAAAATCTGAGGGATCATACAGGAGCAGGACTATAGGGAGGTCGTAGTATTAGACAGAAAACCATAAAGACAGAGAAATATCATAGCAAAATTGCGTTGAAACAACAGGTCCTGAGTGGTAAATCAGCCTGAGACTGAAGCAAGTGCCAATGGCCACGATCCCACCTAAACTGCAAGCCGCCATGTGCATTACTTTACTGTCTTCAACAAGAAGTCTCCGCGACCAAAAACGGCAACCGTGACTGCGGGATGGTGCAAAATATAGACATCGGTGTGCGAGATTGTGATTGTGTGAAGGACGCGCTGGCGGCGACCATGACCATGACCATGACGAGGACAGGGATGAAGACCGAGAAATGGTGAAAGGGTGGTCATTCTAATACAGAGTTAGTATCTCCGAAAATAAGTTACTATGGACCACATACCCATTCTCGTGTTGGCCGTACAAAGTGAGCGTTGTACTCAGTGAGGTCTGTCGAGGGTCGTGATAAAGTCTTCACGATGTTGGTATGCGAGACTGAGATGGTGGAGGAAGTGGTGACAGTGACCCTAACAGAGAAGGCGGTGAATAGAGGCTCGTCCTTCGAACCATGGCCAGAGTTGAGATAATTAGGAGAAATGTGAGTTCGAGTTCTACAGCCAAAGGAGCGATAGTGACAAGGATCCGAGGGATATGCAAATATTGGTCGCAGATGATGGTGAAGACCCGTACGAAGCAGTACCCCGCAAATTTCGTGGTGAACGCGCGTGATAGAAATCCTCAATTTCGAGAATCTTGAAAAAACGCGCATGAGAAACAATCATTCACCAGAAAAAGAGGAATAAGGTATACTACTGACCTTGAACAGTGCCTCGTCGGAGCCGTTTGTTCGAGCTCAAGTTTTGAAGGTATATCCTTGGGTTAATGGTTCAAAGTCGAGTCGTGAATTCGAAGGTAACCGAACTGTGAGTTATGGCTTCGGTGAGCGAAGTGAACGACCTAGTTGAACAACACGTCGACATACCGGAATTTAATAATCTAGATACGGTTTTGTCGG
>JABAJW010000182.1:0-12120 GCA_018855395.1 Arthromyces matolae | reverse complement strand
TCGCTTAAGCAGCTCATTCAAATATCTAAAGGCGAATATGAATCCATCCACGATAAGGCTGGTATTGGGCGTTGTCTTCATCACTTCGGATACCTCGAACTTTCCTATGGGTCAAATCAGGCAGCCATTGAATATTTCAAAGTGGCAGAGACTACCCTCGCGGACGCCAACGATCGATATTGGCACGCTGTTTGCACGAGATTTTATGCGTTGGCCTATTATCGCGTTGCCGATTATGATAATGCGTTTTCGTCCGCAACATTTGCGCTTCAGGAAAGTGAAGATATTGGGCAGCGTTCCGGATGTTGGGTCACCGCAGATCTCCTAGGCAAAGTAGCTTGCGCGCGCGGTGACTATGAAGGGTCCCTTCAGCACTTCCTCTACTGCCTGCAGGTTCGGAAATCGATGGGCATTGCACCTTATTCTCAGGCCTTAGAGGGATTAGGTGTTGCGTGGACAATGCTCGGAAAGGTTGCAGACGCACGCTTGGCCTTTGAAAAAGCATTGGCGGAGTATGTTCCAATCCAATCCAACCCAACCTCTCAAGCTGGTATCCTTCGCAGTCGGTTTTTCCTTAAGCGGTTGACAGGCCCCAACCTCCGGCCAAGCAAAGAAGAACGTCAAGCATTGGATGGGTGGTATAATCAGAATCATCTCGAAAAAGTCCTCACATCCTACTCACCAAATCAGACCTGAGTATTGAGACTCAAAGACATGCAGGCTAGCTATCGAATACTACATCATATAGTATGTAGTATATCCGCCCGGAATGAATCGGAACAGATGACTTTTCGCAAGGGTAACAACACACTTCACCGTTCAGGTCTCCCTCCATCCTTATAAGTTTAACAATCTCGAGTGGTAGCTAAATCTATTCAACCTACGGATATCCGACGTCCTCGCATGTTCCAACAAGCTTCTGGCCTTCCTGGAACAAACCTAGAACCAACCATCTCAATACCCTTGTTCGTCATATGCTGATCTTTGAGGCTCATCATAGACTTCAAACCTACGCAGCAACTCCGAGTCTATCCACTCAACGTTGTCTTTTTTTTTTTTTTTTTTTTTTTTTTTGTGGTGCGTCAGACAGGATATGGACAAGCTACAAAAGGTAGCCCTCCATATCCCTTCGCTTATGGTCATTACCGAGACTATTCTACTGGGAGTACCACTTATAGGGGAAATGCCGTTATGCACTGCGTGCGGGACTCGGTGTCATGTTACACCCATACCCGCTAAAACCCCTGCTACTGTTCTCCACTCTATAGTATCTTCGTTTTCCTCTGGGGCTATATGTTTCCACATCGTCATGACTTCCTTTCGGTCCCGGGCTTTAGCCCCTAGTCTGGGTTCATCAGACGTAAGGAAGTCCATAAATATTCTATCTTTGATTGTCTTTTTCCATCTATTGGTGATTTCGTTCGTGGAATGAATTTTTGCCGGGTCGGATTCTCTACTAATTCTCCATTCGCATCTTATTTTCCATATAAGGTATGCAGTCTCAGACATTATTGTTGTGTATAATGCATTTATACCTTTGTCTGCTTTGGATTTCTCGGTATTGACAAGTTGGCAACCTAGGATAACGCCTAAAGTTGGATGGGTCCAGGGTCTTCCCGTGCGTTCCCACAGGGACTGTGTAAGTTTCCAAATTTGTCTTTGGCTTCCATTGGTACATTGAGTGAGGATATGTTCGAGATTCTCCGTGTTTCCGCATAACGGGCAGTCTCCTCTGCTTTCATATCCAGGTATATGATACCAGTATTCACCTAATTTAAAGGTGTTATGGATGCATTTCCATAGAAATGCTTTGTATTTTCTGGAGAGGATGGCATTCCCGATTGATTTCCATATGTTCGTTACCGTGGGGGTGTTGCGGTTTAGTTCTTTAACTCCTTCCTGTATTATTTGCAGGGTTCGTTCCGTGCCTCTTCGTTTTGGAGGGTTGGACTTCTCGACAATACCTCTATAGAGGGTGGCTTGGTCCATCTTGACGAGTTGTGCCCCGGGTTTTAGTAGTGCTTCCAGTGGGTCAAGGTCCGGACAGCCAGGTATGGGCTCCCTAGAACCTTTATCTGCTAGTTCTCTAGCCTGTCCTAGCCCATAGTCGACGTGTTTTTGAGCTCTTTCAAAGGTCGTTGGGCCGTCTCTTTTTCTAAGGTAGGATACTAACGTTTTAATCAATTCTTTGTTTGCGACCTGGATCCATCCTTTCCCTTCTATTTGGTCAAGGTTCTTAGTGACAATGTCCATTATGGACTTGGAGGCTGTTTTGATGTGTAGGGAGACTTCTGGGGGGGTTACACGAACTGCGTGTAGGATGGCCAGTATTTCGCCTGTGTTTTCTGTTTGTTCTAGTGGGTGAGGTATTTTAATTGATTCATTTCTGCTGTCTTGTTCGCCATACCAGATCCCTGCTCCTCCGTTGGTTCCTGGATTGTCGTCCTGGTTGCACGATCCTGCTGTGTAGACCGTTAACGGAGGGTTTCCTTCTGTCTGTTCATGGATATCAGTCAGTTTGATTTGTATGTCTTTAGATGGGGGAGTTGTTTCATGGCAAAACACTCGGAAACATTCTGATAGGGAGGATCTTTCAGTGATGTCCGGGTCGAATATTCTGGTGTCTTCTTGTGTTTGGTCTAGGTCTTCCTTGCGAAGGCGGCGTCCCCTTAGCTTTTCGCTAGGGTTCCAGAAACGCGGTAGGCGAGTAATCCACTTTCCGGCTTCCATGCTACAAGCGTGAGGGTTTGTGCAACCTTTCTGTCTTGTCTTTTTGCAGTACATGCAGGCGCAATTTTTTCTTTTTTTATGGAGTGGATTCTTTCGCTCAGAAGTGGCTTTTGCGATCTTGAGGAGATTTTTCACAGTCTTGACTCCGTGGTTGGCGCGGAGGCATTTAGTAAGTCGCGTGTCGTGTTTTATATTTTTTGAGTCTGACAGTCCTATGTGTAGCCATGCGGGCATTTTTCGACGTAGTTTTTTGTTGAGTAAAAGCGGCTGGAAGGAGACTTTGTGCTTCCGCATTGCCTTGAACATTCGGGTGAGGGAGGGGTTAAGACTCGTCCCCTTTCGTTTCACACTCACGTCTATTGTTTGGAGCAGTACATTCGTGAAGGCTGATTTATCAGGTATTCTCCTCTTCCTAGTGATGTTCATTTGGACTAGGTCGTCTGCTATCTCGGCCCACATTGGCCTATTCTCTGCTGGTGACAGGTAGCTCCTCGCTTTCATTAGCTCTATGGCCTCGTTCCTCGCTCTGATATCTAGCAATCCTAGACCTCCTTTGTCCTTCGGTTGGAAAAGCGTTGCTAAGTTTACTGTTGGTCTGGATGAGTCTCTCCAGATGAAGGCTCTGATCATATGTTCTATTCTATTTTCGATGTCTTTCGGCATACCTTGGACCGTCGTCTTGTATTGTGTTAGCCCTCCAACCATCATGCCTACTATAAGGCGCCTTCCGTTGAGTGTGGGACGTCCTTTGTTCCATCTGTCTAGTGTATTCTGTATTTTGTCCAGCGTGGGTACCCATATCTCGCCGCTATTGACTCCGTTTCCTAGGAAGGCGCCTAGAATTCTGGTAGGTGTTCCGTCTTCCAATATGTGGATTTCGTTTGGGATGGGATTCAAGGAATTCTTTGTTTTGCGAGTGGTTATCACCTTATTCCGGTAAGTCTTGGTGCCTACGGGTATGATGACAGTTTTCGTTACATTAAATTTGGCTCCTGATGCTGCGCACCATGCTGACAGGATCTGTTGTAGATCGTCGAAGGAGTCATTTCGATGCAAGTATACTGTTGTATCATCGGCAAAGAGTGTCGTTATAAGCCTTTTTTCTTTATTTTTGCCGTATGGGATGCCTCTGAGCTCAGAGGATCGAAGCATCTCTGCAAGGGATTCAATAGCCATGTTAAATAATAGGCATGATAAGGGGTCTCCTTGTCTTACTCCTCGAACGATTTTGAAAGGATCGCTAATTTCCCCGTTGATGATAACTGACGTGTGAGCATCTTCGTATAAGGTACGTATTTTCTTTATGAATTTCTCTGGGAATTTAAAGCGTCTCAACGATTCCCAAAGGAATGGGTGTGTGATCTTGTCATAGGCTTTTTCTTGGTCCAGGCATATGATGGTGCCATTGGTTTTTGTGTTATCGCACCAGTCTATTATTTGTGTCACTAGTTCTGTTTGATCCGTTATTTTCCTGTTTCGCATGAAGCCAGCTTGGTCTGTATGGATGATGTTTTGAGCTACTTCTGTCAGCTTGTTGGTGAGTATCTTTGTGTATATTTTATAGTCTGTATTGAGAACTGTTATAGGTCTATAGTTGCTGATATCAGTTTTGTCACCCTTCTTATAGAGGGGGCACATCCACCCCTCGGCGAAGTTCGTGCCTTTTTCCATTCCATACATTTCTATGTCGTTGAAGACAATCGTCAGGGATTCTATCACATCGAAGGTCTGTACTTCATCCGTCGATTGATGTTTTGCGCTCTTGTCTCTTAGTTTGGTCCACAGTTCGAGAACTAATCCATCCAATCCTGCTGCTTTTCCTGTTGGGAGGTCCCTAAGAGCTTGCTCCACGTCTGCCCTACTGATGGGAAGTTCGAGTTCTGCTGCTTGTTCGTTTGTGATTTGTTTGTTTAGGTGTTGCAGGACTTTGTCTGTCTTTTGCCGTGTTTCTTGTGTGAGGGGAGGCATGTTTTGAGCTTGTAAATTCTCATGGTATTCTTTCGCTATCTCCGTCATGTTTTTTGACTTCCGTTCTAATACATCTCCCTTCTCTGGGTTTTTTAGTGCAACCATTATATCCCTTGGGTTACGGGCCTTATTTAGGTTTATCCAATATTTAGTTATGGTTTCTCCTTCGAGGGCAAAGTGCGCCGCGTTAGTATCGCGTATCCTTGTGAGCTTGATTTCTTCGAGTTCCCTGATTTTCTCATCAAGGATAGCCGCATGGAACCTTCGGTCCTCGGAATCGGGCGGAGTGGAGTTTTGTGTTACTTCCACATCCTTCTTTAACTTGTCTATTTTGGCCTGCAGGGTAGATGTCTTCTTCTTCGATTCCTCTCTGATTATCTGGAGTAGGCGTGCTTTAAAACGTTTGTGTAGCGTTTGCGGGTTTTCATGTTCTGTCCTGTTTGTTTGTATTCTGGCGAGCTCGGCTTGGAATCTTATGCCTTCCTGTTCTAGTTTACTGATGATCCTCTCGTCCTCCAGTACTTTAATTGGCATCGCGTAGCGTCCTTTTCCTATAAAGGGTGTCCATGGGTTGAGTAGCGCCGTTGAGATTAATTTATGATCGGTGCGTATACCCGTTCTATCTATTCGCCATTCCGTAGAGTATGGGGCTAATTCGTTCTGTATGTAGATCCTATCTATACGCGATTGAATGTCCTTGTTCTCCGCCCTGAAAGTATACTCACGTTTGGTGGGGTATTCGCTCCTCCAGCCATCTATTAGGTTCAGGGATCTTTTTAACTCTGCCAGGGCTTCAGTGGCCTGGTCATTATCTGGGTGTGAAGGTGTTCTGTCCGGGGCTTCCTCGACTACGTTAAAGTCTCCCAGTATCATGTTTGGTTTTAGGTGATGTGGTCGCTGGCATCTTCTGGTCAAGGTGTTCCAGAACGCTCTGTTTTCGGATGGGCTATTGGGGGCATAGATATTCGTACATTTCAGTGGAAGGTTCTCTCCCCATGGTATTTCCACGGTGATTGCTCTTCCTTGATAGAGTTCGTCTGACTTTGCTTCTGACCACTTCGTAGTGGCCTTATTAAGTATGATTGCCACTCCTGCCGCGTTAGGGTTTGTAGGGAGGGAAGAGGATAGAATATGGACTTGTCTGTCGAAGAGGGATTGTAACTCCTCTTTCAGTTTGGGCGATAGGTGAGTTTCTTGTAAAGCTAAGATATCAAGCTTATTGGTTAGCATCAGTTGTCGGATATGATACCATTTCTCTCTTGTTGACTGGGAACCCCCGCCTTTCATATTTAGTGAACCTATCCTGAGCGTTCCTTTTCTGTGTTTACCCTTCTTAGCTTTTTTCTGAGGTTGTGGGGATATGGGGTTTCCCTGTCCTTGGTTTATTTCCGATAGGATAGGTGTTGGTGGCTGAGCCATTACCTCGCCCTCTGGTGTTAGCAGTGGGTGTGCGAATTGCAAGGGGTCGTTGCCCCTCTCTTCTGGTGTCAGCAGAAGAGCTGTTCCGCTATGCGGATTATAATGTGTGGAGATCGTTGCGCCGTCGCCTGCCTCCCGGCTACCGGTTTGGGTAGGGTGAGTGACGGAAGAAACATTAGTCCCCCCGATAAGCCGGGAGTGAGTTTCCAGTGGGGGTGTATTTAATCCTGTGCTGTTGGTTTCTGTTAGTGGATAATTCGTAGTCAAGTGCTTACCGATTGGCTGACCAGGCGGGGTCGGTGTGGCTCTGTTACCCAGTGCCTTTGGGTTGGCGTCTGTGTACGTGTTTGGGTTGTAAGTTTGACGCCAATACTTGCAACCCTTTAGGCTTCTGTAGGTTTAACGTACTCTCACATCCTACCTTGTGTTATAGGCCGTGTTTTCCTTATTGACGACTATTGCGATCCCATCGCCGGGGCTGACCCGGGATCCTTCGTTCTCTATAGTGTAGTCCACATGGGTTACTCGGCCTTACGTCTCCTGGTTACAGGTCTTAATGCGTATAGCATTCGCTAGTTTCGTTCGTTATACAGTGATAGGCGTATAGAATTTGTGTAGTATCTGCGGTATGTGATGATTACATTAATGTCGATGGGTGTATTGTGCGTTATGATGAGTGGGCTATATTAGTTATTTCCTTGGCCGCCCCTGCCTCGACCGCGTCCTCTTCCAGTGTAGCCGCTTCTTCCATTGCCCCTGGCACGAGAGCCTCCTCTGCCTCTACCCCTGTTCTTATTCTTTGAGGACTGTACTTCAAGGTCGTGGATTTCGGCCCAGCTGCTCGGTTGATCGCTGGTGGACGTGGCGGTAGCTTTTGGCTTGGGACCTGGCCATCCCAGGACGTCGAGGTATGGGCATTTGCTGCTGTAGTGCCCCATGCCTTTACACCCTTCGCAGTGGGGAATTTCGTGGGTATCGATAAAGCGGCCTACGCCCTCGCCATTTGTGGGTATTTTGACTTTCAGGAGCATCATGGCAAACTGGATTGTATCCTGGGCGTTGAGATTGTTGGGTGGGAGATAGACGTTCCAGGCTCGGAAAGATTTTGTCTCGCTTTTGCGGACTTTGACGAATTCGACAGTGATATTGGTTATAAGTGAGTGGTAGGAGTGAGCGTCGCCTGGCTGGGATCTAGAGTTCACAAAGCGGGAGAGTTCTGTTCGATCGTGGTGGAGGAGGGCTAATTTGATGGTCTCCGCGACCTTTTCCTTCGCTGTTTCTTTGTGGAGTAAGCCTGCTACCGTTCCTGCAAAATGAGTTTTGGTAGGGTGTTTCGGTAAGAACCAGCATATGAGATCGTCGGTGATCAACACGTATGTTCCAAGGATGGTACGGCTCTGGAGAGGCGAGAATTTGGTAAGGAGGATATGGTGCGGGGTTTCGAATCGAGAGGTTTGTGTTGTGTTGGATGCGTTCTCCATGAAGTCCACTCCTATTTCTTCGCCGTCTGGAAGGGTTATGAGGTTGCCGATGGCGTTCTTCAGGGCATCTGCCATCTCTTCTTCATCCAGGGTTTTGTTGTTCGCTCTGTACGGTTGGGCCCATACTGCGTGGTCGGGAGCTCCGTTGACCACGGCCAAGGATTCTTCAGAGAGACCATACGTAGGGAAGTTTCGGTATTCGGGGCGGTACCATCCGTTTGGTGGGCGCCCTACTCTTCGGAAACCTACTCCGTTAACTATAACTCCAGGGGTTTCAGTTTGCGTCCATATCGCTTTAGGGTCGCTGTCTACGAGCATGTCGTCGTTCTCTTCGAAGACTATCGCAGACACTGTGGCTACTGAGGGGGATGGTGGAGGGTTATGATGTGGGTGGGCGTTTTCATTTGGTAAGTGATGGTGTGTTTCGTCTTGGTTGTGCATGTAGGGTGGGGGGCCATACTCTTCATCTCCGTATTCGGATGGGGGGAGGTTGTGGTTCCTTTCTGGCCATGGATCGCTATCAATCATTGAAGCCCTGTCTTCGTCATCGTCCATCGACGATACCGATGGGAGGTGGTCCAGGCGATCCGAAAGTAGGGGTGAATGGGGAGGTGAAGTGGTTCTCGGCTGGTGTTGGCGAAGTGGGATTCCAGTCGTGGAGAGATTGTTTGGACCTCTCGTTGTGTGGGGAAGGTTCGATGCCCTCGTGCCCGGGGTGGGGGTTTGAGGGGAACCGTTTCGGAATGTGTTGGATCCTGAAGGTCCATTCCTACTGGGTGGAGGCTGGAGTTTGAAGGTTTCAGAGGCGCCTTTGGTTTGTGCAGTGTCTTTGGCGATGTCTGCCATCAGGACTGCTCCGAGTATTTCCTGGAGTCTCATTGTATGCTCGTTAAACTCCCTAAGTGTTCCACTGTAGATTGGTTTGAGCCTAAGATGAGACTCGATCGCATCTACGATATCTTTTGCTGACGGTAGCTCTGTACTAGTTCTGGTGTTTTCTGTTTGTTCAGGGCTCATCCTTTCGGCTGGTAAGGGTGTATTGGTTATGATGTTAGAAGGGGGCGGTGTATTGGCAGCGTCGTTTACGTTTGGCATCGGTGGAGCCCTTGATGGGGTGGGGGGGTCATTGCATGTTGGCTGGTCTTCGTTATGTTGAGTAGTGAGGTGTTGTGGGGTATGGAGAGGCGGATTCGCGGTATACGTATTCCTCTTCGGTACTTTGGGGGTGTTGGGAGATTCTGGCGCCTTCCTCTTGTTCGGATTTGTATTGGCGTAGGATTCCCCGTCGAAGAATTCTGGAGTATGTCTAGTGAAGAAATTCTGGCGTAGGGCATATTCCCTCCCTTTCCCTTTTTCTGCAGCCGTGAAACGAGGGGAGGAAGGTGTTGTGGATGGTGGGCTAGCATCTTGGGAGAAGGGGTCCTCGGATAATGGAGACATCGCTTTCATCGGCGACGACAAGTTGTCTATTTCTCCATCGTCCTTGACGTCTACCAGATTGTTAGGTGTGGTTAGGTCTGGTGTTTTGGTTTACGCACTTGAAGCTTCTGCTGCCTGCGATGTAGATGCAGCTGATGCTCTAGCGGCGGCCTGGCGCGCTTTTTTGGCCCTCCTCTGCTGTTTCTTGTTTGGTTTGACGACTTCGTGGGTGAGCTCGTCCACAGCGGTTTCAGAACCATCTTTCTCGGGTTGGGTTGGAACCGCGTCTGCCTCTTTGAGGGAAGGTACGGAGCTGACAGTGTTTGTGGGGGGTTCGGTTGACGCCTCACTTTTGTCGTGGGATGGCTCTATGTCCATAGCCGCCTCTTTCGGTGACTGGGCTGTCTCTTGAGAAAGTCTACTTTCTCGTTAGTTTTTTCCAACACTGGCTATTCGTGCTTTACCTGGCGTTCTTGGTCATTTTCCCTTGTATGAGACGCATCGGAGCAGGGATGCGTATAATTGGTCTGTAAGTTTCCCTGTCGGGGCTCGCATCTCTAGACCTGGCTGGCGAAGCAACGATGGTAGCATAAGAGGATTTTGGAGAGTTGGTTTGCATATTTATCCTTGGTTGGGTTGTATGTGCAAGAGTTGTTAGGGAGGGTATCGAGGTTGGGATTTCTCGCCATTTAAGTGGCAGCATTGGCTTCTTGGCTCCTCATCGTGCGGGATTGGTTGTCAACGCCTATTAGTCTTTGGCATGAACTGGCGGGTGTTCCTTCGTGTTCGAGTCCAGGCTTTCGGGGTCAGTTGGGCATCGTGAGGGGAGTTTAAATGAGCTATTTACGTTCGCGATCATTTGTTTGTATAATTGGTTGTTATTTGTTCACTATTATTTCTTTACCACTATTCTTTGCACTAGTGTTTCGTTACTCCTGCACTAACAGTATGTATTGGTCCATGATTCCTTCTGGGTCGAGGTCAGTTCGTGATGTGTGGCTAAGGAACCTTCGTCCTGTGTTTCGAGCTCTCGTTTCCGCATCAGTGAATATGACTGTGGGAAATACTTCGATCCCGGGTATCATTCCGGTTGTTCTGTCAATGTGCCGGAGTAGAGTGTCAACCGTGGTCGTTATGAATCCGGTTGGCACCCGTAAAATCATTTCACAGTTCCTTGAGCTCCATGTGCGGAAGAGCATGAAGAAAGGAGAGTCGGGTTCCATAAAGGATAGAACGCGTAGTTTTAGGTATGTTTGCCTATCGCCGTTTTCGTTATATATTCTCATGACGAACACGTCTCCGTATCGGAGTTGGTTCGGATCATTTCCGTCATGTGCTGTCTCTAGTCTGATGGGGTCAGAGATGGAGAAAACCGACCACTCCTCTAGACCTAGATGGCGACTAATGTGTGATACGGACCACATTGCCATGACGTGGATGTCTTTGGTGTTGCAATGTGGGGGGGGGATGTAGGACATAGAGTTCGTTGGGATGGGTAGGGGGAGGGTGGGGGAGCGTTGGGGGGCGTTTAGCAAGGTTATTTCTCCTTCTTCGACTTCAATTTGTCGTTCGCCTTCGTGGGGGAGGTTGGAGTATGGTGGTGTGGGTTGCGTGTTAGGGAGCATTGTGAGTTCGCCGTCGTATTTTCCGATAGTACGACTTTATAAACCTCTTCGGCGATAGGCGCTGATTGGGTTTCCCATAGTATGGCAGGTGTGAGTCTTCTCTACCTGCTAGCTAGCTTAGGCTTATTACGTTTAAGGACGGGGAGCATGTGAGGGAGTAGTCTTGAGAGGGCATGGTTTCATATTACGTTTTATGCGCGGGGAACATAAGGAAGTATGTGTCTCTGGGACTGCATGGTTTGGCTTTCGCTCCGATTAGTGGCTAAAGGATTATATCGGGCGAGGGTTTTTTCTGGCCAGCGGTGACCTGGTTTGCATACGTCTACATGTTGTGGTTGCGGTTGTGTTTGTTTGACTGGCAGATGGTGATCGTTGTGTTGTCTCCTTTTCCCACGGTTCGTTTCCATTTCCGTTCTTTGCGAATCGTCGTCGTCCGTCTCACTAACTTGTCCCATGTAGACTGGTCTATATGTCTTTATGTTTATGCGTTATGCTTCCGCTATTCTTTGGTTATACTGGAATATGATTTCATGCGTTTGCATTGTGAGATGTGCATAGTATATTTAGTCCATGCCGGCGAGGATAGTTAGAGCGTTATCTCTCTATCGTCTCTCGCTTCTCATTCTTATAGCAACTTGGTTGCATAGTGGGGGTGGGGGCTCTTGATTCTTGTTCGCTTTTAGGGAGGTATTTCGTCTGGTTAGGACGAGTGGTAGGCGGGTCAGGCCTAGCACAGCCACTTCATGGTAGTGGTTACGGATCAAGGAGCCCCCCCACTCAACGTTGTCTTGAGTATAAAGAACGGAGTGCCTTCGTGAAGATGATACGTTGGACATTGTCTTTGCGATTCGCCAAATAAAATTAAGAACCACATTCAGCACATACTGCTGCATCCAGATCCGTAAGCTTTAAGATATTCTGGCAAGTAATTAATCCTGTCTTTGTTTCAGCTGTACCCGAGGCAGGCATAATAGTAGCTCCACCTTTATCCTGCTGTCGAGGCTGGTCGAGACCGTCGAGGCCTCAGTCTGGATTTGATTCACAATTAACGCCGATTGCTCCATAAAGTAGTCGGTGCTGCTTGATTGATGCATAGCAGGCTCAGCCTCCAGTATGACATTGACATAACATACTCGGAGTGAACTTTGTCAGATGGATACTGGGTGGACATCAGGATGCCACCTGTTCTCAACCTGTATCGATGAACATTAAGTACTGAGATTGCAAAAGGGCCAGTCATTCAAGTTTATCGGATGCAACCACATGTTTTTAATTGATGCCAGCCGATGCGTACTATCGATCGCGGAAACTCGTGGTTGCGTGGTTGGCAATGGGAGCATTCGGGCCAAGTCTGGGCCAAGTGGTCCTTGGTTGTCTACGAGAAAACACCCCATTGAGACTGCTTTTTGCGGAACGCTCGCCATACCAGAGTAACAAAACAACAGAACTTGAAAGCTTGATCAGACGCCAAAAAAGGA
>JABAJW010000181.1:0-12152 GCA_018855395.1 Arthromyces matolae | reverse complement strand
ACCACGTAATTTGACCTCACCTCTGTCGTCAATTTATAGCCTTGTTTAGATAGAAAGGTCTCAATAGTCTTGCACCACACCTGTAGCCCCACTTATATAACTATTCAATGGCCAATTGCCCACACCACTGAAGACGTCACAGAGGCCAACTGCCCTTCAGGCCAAATTCAGTGAAATAGGCCGTGAACCGGCATCCAGCCGTACCAGGCATTTTCCACGGCATCACAGGCCATCTTACCACTATACTTAATGGGCCAAGAAGGCCACCAGAGCGCAACAAAATACCTATATTAGGGTAGGGGGCGGGAGGGGGGCGGGATGTACAAACAAAAAAGACCCCAAAAAATCCTACGCCGACATGAAAGAATTAGAAACGCTTTTCACCCTCATCTCCCACTCCTGGTCACTCTCCGTGCTCTTTGACAGTGCGTATCTCCAGAAGAACAAAGCGGCCAGGACGCTAACAAAGCCGTTCTGCCCTGACCGCCGAATGTCGTCGTGAATAGCGTCGAACCAAGCATCGAAGTCCTCTTGAATCTTCGCAATGTTGATTTCCGGGCGATAAGTTGGACTGCGCGCACGCTGGATCCAATCCGTCACGCAAACAGGGCGGTGAGAGGCAGGTAAAGGAGGACTCTTTGCATACAGGGATTTCTCCTCGAAGGTGTTCCAGACATGAAGAAGGCGAATCCAGTAAACTCCACAATTCAGGGACTGTAGCATGTCCATGCTATTGATGAACCACTTCGGAGCGCGGGACGAAACAGAAACGGGGGGTAAAGTCGAAGGCGTTGGGACGGGAGGCGGTACAGGAGTAGCCGTCGAAGGCGTTGGGATGATGGGAGCCGTCACAGAAGCAGCAGTCGAAGGCGTTGGGATGGGAGCCGTCACAGGAGGAGCAGTCGAAGGCGTTGGGATGATGGGAGCTGTCACAGGAGTAGCAGTCGAAGGCGTTGGGATGGGAGCCGTCACAGGAGGTGAAGTCAAAGGCGTTGGGATGGGTGCCGTCACAGGGGGAGATCTGGAGGGACGCTGCCTCTTTCTGGCTTCACTAGCAAGATCCAATCGACGACGTTTCATAGCTCTGATGCCTTGGCGGGTAGATTGGGAGGGACGGGTTGGTGGTGAGTCATCAGGGGTCATAGTGGAAGGAGAGGAAGCCGTTGACGCTGGTGCTGGTGCTGATGGTTCGTGGGAAGAAGATGGCGACTGTGTGTAAGAAGGAGAAGCCGATGCCTGAGGAGATGGTGATGGTGCATGAGATGGAGGAGCTGATGGTTGACGAGATGGAGCTCGAGAAGGAGGAGCCGATGCCTGGAGAGATGGGGATGGAGGAGCTGATGACTGCCGAGATGGAGCTTGGGAGTGAGGAGCTGATGCCTGAGCAGATGTTGACGCTGGTGGTGATGGTGCACGAGATGGAGGAGACGATGGCTGCCGAGATGCAGCTCGAGAGTATGATACTGGAGATGGGGCACGAGATGGAGGTGGCGACGGCTGATGGAGAGATACTGGTGATGGGGGTTGAGAGGGAAGAGCTGACGGCTGAGAGGTGAGCGGTGCAGTCTTGGATGGGTATGGAGCGAGGCCTTCGATGGTATCCAAGATGACGCTGCCTTCATCAAGGCCCAACTCCGCAAGAGTCAATCCCGATTCCGGAAGAGCACGTGCACGACATTCATCAGGAGCTGCACTTATATTAGTCTCATTGTATTTTTTTAAAAAAACGACAAGAGAACTCACAATAGCACATCCGTAGAAAATTACCCCACACAGGGAGGACAAATCTTCGGTATTGATCTCGTTGTGACTGGATAAAGGACAGACCGACAGGCCCCGACGTCGTTCCTGATGACGCGACGCTGAAGAAGTATGTCAGTCATAGAAATTGAAAGAAAGCGAGGTGACACATACCTCATAACATTGAGTCTCCCACCATCAGCAGGCTCAGGACCTCCCCCCATGAGGTGCCATCTCCAACCGGTGACCTCCTGTAAGACGTCGAGAATCGGTTGGATGAAGGTAGGTACATGTTCAATGGCACTGATTAACGATGAAGGTCAGTTGAGATGAAATGATGTCAAAGATGATGTGGCTTACCATTGTCGAGCAGCTGGATCCGTGGATATTATTAATTTCTGATCCTCCTTCCACTTCTCCAAATCCTCCGAGTGCTCCTGCTCGGCCAGTGCCTTGAACTGCGCCTGTTCGTCCTCGCTGATTATTTTGAATAGGGCCATGGTGGCCTGGTCGTACTTCGTCAAGACCTCCTTCTTGATGATCTTGGCACCGTTGGATCTCCTTCGAACCTCCGCCTCAACCTGCTCAGCGTTGCTACGGCGCCAAATGTTGTGCGCTGCGAGTTTGCGAGGCTTGTTGGCTGAGATACCCAGGAACTTGCGCTTGACCGCTGCGTAGGGATCCGACACACCGCCTGCCTTGGAGGCAGCCAGCTTTGCTAATCGATATGACAAAAAGTTTCGAATTTGCTATGGAAAATATCAGACTACGCGTTGGAGAAAAAAGAATGGTAAGAAACTCACATCTTTGCGCTTCTTCAGCAACTGCTGGTAAACAGATTCCGCTTCAACGGCCTTGTTGTAAGCGTCTTGTCCAACCGCATCAATGTCTGGTAGAGGAGGTCGTTCAGGATCGGCGGCGTAGTCGTCGACACTGGCCAGTGCTTCCGGAGAAATCTCCTCCTCAAGAGGTAGATCAGGAGACCAGCGTTTAAAAAAGCGTCGAGTGATTGCAGCAAGAGTTTCAGCGCTGTGACCAGCAGAAACCCCTACCTTATACTCCTCGAGGGTACCGAGTAGAAACTCCTTTCGAGGACCAAGAAATACACCGGGGTTGGGCATTGGTAAAGGTTGGATAGACAAAGCAAGGAACAGAGACGATGGAAATAGGGAGTTGGGTAAAGGGACGAAAATTTCCAATGGGTGGAAAGGCAACGAGGCCAGAGGCCCTACGTCTTTTATAACTGGAAAGAATTATGAGCACCACTCGAAACAGTGACACCAAAACCCTGAACATACCACGCATTACATCGAAATCTCCAGACGATCGACGATGCAAGTTCAGAACGTGAGAGGGTGAAGCGAGTAAGTCAAACAAGGGTTGCGTGACAGCGTGCATGGTCAGCTGACTCCATTTGGTGCACTTCCACTTTCGAACTAATTTGCCAACTCCGAACTTCAACATGCCAACACGTTTCGTTCCCTCTTTTCAACCCTCGTTCCCTCTCTTTTTCTCTCATTGTCTGCCTCTGAACCTTTTTTTGTCCTCAGTGTACGTTTTATTTTGTTTTTTCAGCTAGAAATCATTCTAATGACGTTGAATAATGCAGATATGCGTACCAAATTCAAACCAAGCGTTGTCGATGTGGAGTCCGATGAGGATGACTGCCAAAGTATGCCTTTACATCTGATCTACATGTTATGCTACTACTAACCGCTCAACTCCTAGATTCAACCGGCCCACCGTCCTCTCCTGAACCTAGCGATCTGGACGACAACCCTGCACTCCTTGTTCGTGAAGTGAAGACTACGACGGTCACTACCGTTCGTAACGGTGTAACCACCACCACCAGCGAGCAAGTCGTCACCGAGACCTTCACCGCTTCCCCCACAAAGCGTACTTCGGACCTTCCACGCAGTGGTACACCCTCTCACTCTCGTGTCTACCCTCCCAGCACGCCATCTGGCAAAACCAAGTACAAACCTGCTCCCAAGGCTACGCCCTCTAAGCAATCCAAGGCTTCAAACGTTGAATCAACCGCAGGTGCCGCCGCGCAGGTGAGATATCTCTCAGATTTGTTTCGTTCATATTGTTCTACCTCAAATTGCAGCCTCACTGTGATGTTCCCAAAGCCAGCGGCGAACCTGACGACTCTAAGCCCCATCCATCTACATTCAAGCGTCCGAAGGGCACTGCCTCGAAATATTACGCTGTTACACGCGGTACTAAGACGGGCATATTCCAGGATTGGTCTGTCTTGGAATTTCTTCGATGACGGCTATACTCAGTACTTACTGACCCGAGCAGGTACTTAGTTGACAAATTTGCCAAGCAGCCCGGCGGAGCCTGGTTGTCATTCTCGACATGGCAGAAGGCATTCGATTACTACCACAAGGCATGGGAGACTGATTCGGTTCAGGTCATATTATAGGTGAGTTTCTGTTTTTTTCTCCACCCAAAAAAGCTGCCCCTCATTCAACCCTCACTCCTTTCTTTAGTCCCATTGAAATCTTAGTAAACGTTTCACATGCTGTCGCCGTTACTGTTGAATACATACATGCATCCTTGCCCCCTGAAAAGTTCATATGTCTGATTAAACTCTTGTCCCTTTTCAATGTTCGCTGTCCTAACAAAACGCCTCAAAGCGGACAACTCCACACTAGCGTCAAGGGTCAACTTCAAGCGGCGTTCACGATTCACAAATGGTACGCCGCATAGAACAATATCCATTGTTCGCTGTCCTAACAAAACGCCTCAAAGCGGACAACTCCACACTATCCACTAGCGTCCAACGGTCAACTCCAAGCGGCGTTTCTCAAGTGTTCGCGTTCGCTGGAAGTACAGTAAGGGTCAGTGAAGGGGTTAGAACGCAGCGTTGATTGGGATAGGGTCGAATAACGATTCATGAATGGTACGCCGCAGATTTCACCTATCAACTACATGGGTTCAACATTCAATACCGAATACTCCCGTCAGCGCGCCATACCAGTGTCTGTGGGCACAACGGCTCCCAGACATTGAGATCATCGCCACCCCCTTCCCTGTCACCAAACGCTCCGCTTTCGCAGTTGTCCCCTTCCCTGTCATCACACGGTCTTTCAATGACCTTGCTGCTGCTGATGAATGGGAGCTTTTCCCTTTTGGCCTGTCTGCGTAGCGTTGTCAGCGAAGTAGGCCCGAATCTACGGGAAATCAACATGCCTTCGCCACCACGCATCCCAGCGCAACTTGCTCCGGTTTTGTTCGCGATATCTGGCGTCGGACTCACGCTTCCTCGCTCTCAGGCCATCGAGCTCGTCAACCGACAACGAGCTTCGCATTCTTCCCAGTGGTAAGCATACCTATTTGTTTCATAGAAAGAATGTGGTGCTTACTTTTTGGCGTGGTCTCTCCTCTTCCCCTTCACATACTCAGCATTTCTGTTATACGATCAGCTCCTGCACATTCTGTACATTCTGTACTAGTTGTAACTTGTGCTTACCTTCTATAATATGTTTGTTCTGCCATACAGCGTCCAACAAGATTTGAGTGAATATGAGCGGGAAGAGTATGGAAAAGTTACAGATGATGGCTGTACTTCAACAACCAACGTCACCCACGACATGTCCGAAATAGTTATACGTCCCAGAAAAGGAAATTTTGCGAAAACCGCCACGCCAAAATGTAAAAAGTCGAAATGTGGCCTCATTTCTTATACGATAGGAGAAGCGATGGTAGTGATGTTGACCTGAGCATTAAGTGAGATAATTGGGACGAAATTTTGCGAGATAATAAGCGTAGAACTCACCTGATACTCAAATCGAGAAACACCAGGCGTAAAATCCTAAAAAGGCAATTCAGGCAAAACCGCTACGCCAGAAACATAAAATCGTCGATGCTGGAGGGCAAAACCTGTCGGGCTTTCCAAAAATGTTACGGATGTTGTCTATGGGTTCCTATGAGCTGAAATTAGCAAAGATTTGAGGGGTTAGGAAGCGGCTTGAGGTGGAAGCAATGGGAGTCCTCGAAAATGGGTCAAGTACGCTATACATACTTTGCTCACATTCGTAACATTGTCTAGTTCACTTTCAAAAAAATCAGATTTTAAACTTATTGCATATAGCGTGCTACTCACAGTCAATACCTCTCTTCTAAACCGTTTAAACTTATTCAGAGGTATGGTGGTGGACAAGAAAAAATTATATTGGTGATTCTACATTGTAGGTTCAATATCTTTGACCGTAGAAAACAAGTCCAAACCTTGCTTCCATCGCTGTGCACTCTTTGTCCTTTCTTTCTCATACTCCTCTGACGTCAGCCCCACAAAGAAATCACCATCCTTTTTGAAGTCGTGTTCCACCCATCTAAAAAGTCCCCCAGCCGCCCACTGAGTAAAGGAATATCGCCTTTCGCCCCTCTGAAGTCCAACATTGCCATGCGCAATGACTGCGGATGGCAGGAGAATAGTAGCTCCCGGAGGAAACTCGACGACGAGTCCAAGATCCCATAAAATCAAGTGACCGCTTCGTTTGGGATTGTAGGTGCCGAGCGCTGTAACGGAACACATACCAAAAGGTAGGTTAGCTGCATCTGTGTGTACATAGGTCGCCGTTTGAGGACCCGTATTGTATGTGGCGGCGGGGAAGATGCTTCCTGTGAACATCCGCTTGAAGCCAGATTTTGCATACAGGCGTCCGAGGCGGTCAACATAGTAGTCGTAAAGACTCGGCTGCCAGGTTTTAAGGACGGCTATAGGAAGGGTGATTAAAATGAAACGAAAAGGGCATTTTAGCTGTACCTGATGCAAAATTGGCCATTCGTCTGAAAGGTCGACTGGCATTCAACGTTTCGAAGATTTCTGCATTGGCTGGGTCTTGTTCCAAAGGACCAGGATTCCTCTGACCGCCGCCGTGAGAGATACCGAAGGTCAAAGGGTAGTATTTTCCCCTTCGATGGTTGGACGACCCCTTTGCAAATTTCGCCGATGCTCGAGCTGTCTCCATCAGCCTACACGCCTCCCGACACATCTCTGGCCAGTCTTCTTTGTCTTCGCAGTTGGGCTGGCCGGCGAGGAGGACGAGGATACGCTGTTTAGAGTCAACAATAGGCGTTGGCTTCCTACAGTACAAGGTGTTGTTATAGTCAACAAATGTTATACAATAAAGTGCTTACGTGCCGTCCCATTCCACGAGTTCGAATCCCGTCTCCTTCAATAGCTCATCTAAAGAATACGCCTTGTGAGAAAACGTTCGACGAAGTCCGACAAATCCGGTGCTGGAAGATGTTGCATGTTCTGCATCAAAATTAACTTGAATGGAAAGTGGGGCAGTGGCATATGCGTCGAAATACGTCGCTTTAATCTTGGGTCTCTGTTCGTAAAATTGGTGGCCATTATCAGCAATAGCATCAGCACGTTTGGACTCGCGCTTGCGGCGGCTGTATTCTTTATTTCTTTGCCGCTTCGGTTTAGGTGGTAGTGAGATTACAGGAGGCGTGGGTGATTTTGGCTGAGATGGCGGTGAGCCTGGGGGGGTGGAGGGAGGAGAGGACAGAGGGGACTCGTCGAACAGCGAAGAGCGTAGGAATGAATCGACAGCCTTGGACAGGGCATCTTCAGTGTCAAATGGTATTGACGCCTCCACCAAATTGCCTGACCAAGGGGAAAACACTTTTTTTGAGCGCGTCTGTAATAATAATATTATTATAGACGTCGTGATAAAGATAATAGCATAGGACTTACTTGGCGAAAGTAGCCAAAATCTACGGGGTTGTTTGCCATTCTGTCAAGATAACAAAACATGTCAGACCCAATTCGGTATATTCTTCATGTCATGCAAACGCGTGCCAGGATTCCCAGGCAGAGTATACACCGACACGGTTTGCATGACGCGTCAAATAAGTAAAGGCTTACCTTTCAGAGAGAGAGCAATATATGTATGCGAAGGGACTTGTAGACACGTAGACACGTAGACTGAAATAATGGACCAAGTCGAAAACAACACGGTCACCAGTGGTTCACGTGATATCGTGACTTTGAATTTTGATTCAAATGATTGTTACAGTCGTGACTTTGGTGTTGGAATGATCTGGCTGTAATAACAATCATGTCCGATCGCACAGCCAAACGACCTCGACTTCACGTTCATCATGACCGTGTTCCACTTAATCTTCCCATTGACTACTCGAGCATCAGCGCAAGAGAAGAACGTCTGACGAGGAATTCACGAACGACAATGGCTCCTCGAGTTGCTCTTCGTGGTGACACTGCTTGGCACATGAGCTCTACATGGGAGGAACCCCGAGACGATGGAGTGTTCGGACTGGAACCAAACGGAGTGTGGTTGGATGAGGACGCTGTAGGGCCGACGGAGGAGCAGCCAAAGAAGCAGAAGCGGAAAGGGAAGGGTAAGGGTGAACGCTTGGTCTCGGTAAGTGGGTACTTGGGTTCAACATGACCTGCTTTTGACCCCTTCTATAGAAGAGACCTAATCTTATATGGAAGAATATGCATCGTTCCGTATATCTGGACGAGCTTCTTCGCTGGGAAGGCCGAGGGGACCATCGAGGACAATCGCAGTGCGGAGACTGCATCCAAAGGAAGGTCCAGGATCCTTCAAGACCCAAGTATCGGTGTTTGGACTGTTTTGTTCCGGACTTGGTCTGTAAGGAGTGCTGTGTTCGTCGCCATAGGCTGCACCCGTTTCACGTTATTGAGGTACGTTAAATTTATTGGAATGGATTTGGATACCATTTCTTACTAATACGGTACCTCAGGAGTGGAATGACTCTTTCTTTTCACGCGTCCAGCTCAAGGATTTGGGTTTAACCATTCAACTCGGTCATACAAGTCTCCACTGCATCAACTCTCAGCCTGGACACGCCCATTTCAAAGTCCTCCACACAAATGGAATTCATGACGTTGCCATTCTTTATTGCGGGTGCGAGCGTGCCCTTCCCCATCATGTCCAACTTCTCCGACGCGGTCTGTACCCCTCCAGCCAGAAGATCCCCAAGACTTGCACGTCATTCACTCTCCTACGACTTCTACACGCTCTTGCGCTTTGTTCGAAGGCTTCGACTTACGACTTTCATCGCACGCTGCAAACTCTGACGGACAATACTGGTTTGAAGAAGAGCGTGTCGAAGTATAGGCCGCTTGTGAGGATGGCGATTCAGTGGCGGCATTTGAAGTTGTTGAAGAGGGGTGGAAGGGGGCATTGTTCTCAGGGTGTGGAGCAGACAAAGGAGGGGGAGTTGGTGGTGCCCTGTTTGACATGCCCTCGACCTGGCGTGAACCTTCCCGATGGATGGGACAGGGCATCAGAAGGGCAGAGGTTTTTATATCAACTCATTTTGTGCATGGATGCGAATTTTCGCCTCAAGAATCAACTCGTTTCATCATATTCATCGGACCCGGGGTTAGGAATTGGATGGGCGTACATGGTGCCACGACCTACCTACGAGGAGTATCTAAAAAGTCTGGCCAGCGCACAGGATGTAGGTCGTTTAGTCCTTTGCTCTCAACTACAGCTTATTCGTATCTTTAGGTTAGCACTTGCGTCGGCTTCTCTGCCTTGGCGAAGGCGAATACCAAGTTTTCGAGGGGTTTGAGGTACACGGGCGTTGGCGCGGTAACATGTGCGAGGTCGGAGATGTTCTTACCTTGTGCAGTTGGAAATTTACAGAGGGGGGAGAAGTGAGTTGAATCACTCAAAGACCACATCAATCTCTGACTCTAAGGTTAGATATGCGAATATGGACTTCTTAGTGGCATCGTACATTCGATTCATATGCGTTCTCTTTATCCTTATCAGCTACGACATTGCCTGCCAATGGATCATCAATATCGGCAAGCGCATGAAGGGATGGCCCCAAGGGTATCAAGTGCCTTCGACAACGGAAATACGACCTGCTATCCCGAAGATGCACGAGACCGCCCACATGCGAGAGAATCATGAACGGCTATCGCTTCACTATCTTCCTGGAGTGGGGCTGACAGATGGAGAAAGCATAGAGCGTATTTGGGCAGGCCATAACGCGTTGGGTAACGCAACGAAAACCATGGGTCCTGGAACGAGACACGACGTATTGGATGATCATTTTGGGTTTTGGAACTGGCAGAAGTATGTTGGCACCGGTAAGCGACTTTGTGTTTGACATTAGTGATAAATGGCTGATTGAACCAGGGAAAACTCTGACTAAAAAATTCCGTGAAGCTGTCAAGCTACGGAATAATCAAGTCGAAGCTCACGAAGGTTTTACTGCGACAATCTCTGAAGAGCGTGTCAAGCAATGGGAGGCTATGTGTAAGGCGTGGGACCAAGAGCCGTATCCGAAAAGCAAAAGCAAGAATCCATTCTACGTCGAAAGTTCAAGCATGAGCGAAGCTGAAGTCAGAAAGGAATTGGCGGAGGAGGAAAATGCACGTTTGAAGGCAGGGGAGGTGGCTCGTCACGCTACCAGTGCGTCGACATTCCTGGTACTGGGTCTGGAGCTCGAGGAAGAACAGTGCGTGACTTTTCACTGAATATTGTCTCTTTAACTGATTTACCTGCTTAGACGGCACATCGCTAGCATCACGAAGAAAACATCTACCACCGCAACTCAACAAGGTTCTCTCATTGAACAACGCAATCAATTTCGAAAGAAGTTAACGGCCTGGGAGCAGATCCGTGGGATCTACATGCCAGGACTGCTGCAATACTGTACGGATAACCCCACCATCGTCCCCACCGACAATCCAGAGGATCAACCCCTCTGGCTCCCCTCCTCCATCCCTGCTGATAAGAGGCATGTCGTTTGTGTTGCTGGCCTTCCCACCATGGAAGAGAAGCTTCGCACAGCTCAATGCTATGACGCACTGGACACTATTCGCCGCACCCTCAATATGAAGGCCAGGATGATCCAGTTCAAGAATGCGAACATTCGAGGGCAGAGGGATGGCACCCGTTCTCGAGCGATCATTGATAGAGTCCAGGATCGAGCGCGTTTTACTTCAGCTCGATATACCGCTGCACGTACTGCCAAGCTAGCACTGGCTGGCCCAGGTCCATGGGAAGGGGACCTACAAGTCCTCCGTGCAGAAGATATACGAATGTACACAGATCCTGAACGCGTTCGGCAGGGACCAGGGAGACCGGGCACTATAGAGGCAGATGCAGTGGTAGACATGTCTGCATCTGAATCCGCGCCTGGCATCACCATCAACCTCTTACCTGAAGAACGTAGTCGACGAGATGGAACTGGCGAAACACGGCGAACGGTCTCATGGATTTGGGTAAAGGGCCAAGCCAGCCATGCGGCAGGTGATGAGAACGATGATCTGTTGCGGTCAGAGTGGTCGAAGAGCCGTGCGCGGGTTGCTCGAGCAGTGGAGGAGGTGGCCTTGGTTAAGGAGGAGATGCGAAGGGCAGGGATCACTCTTTTATGGCGAGCTCAGCTCTGGCGGAACCGAGACTCCAGAGAAAGTGGTGATAAGGCCTTGCTGGAGGGCTTGCAAGCCTACGCTGAGGAGCAGGCTGTGCTCCAGGAGTCATTGCAAGAGAGATTTATAGCTATGTGGAAGGACCCCCTAGCCAACAGCGCCACTGAGAAGAAGAAGAATAAAGATGCTAGCAACGGCAGCAATGACAACAGAATGGACGTCGACAACGACGACGACAACGATGACAACGACAACGACGACGACAACGACAACGACGACGACGACGACAACAACAACGACGACGACGACGGTGACGATGAGGACGACGACGACGACAATGATGACGAGGACGAGGAGGATTGTGATGATGATGATGATGAGGAGGAGGAGGAGTAGGACAAGGAGGACAAGGATTAAGGTGCGTAATTGACCTGCTCCCGCTCCCCCCCATTTTTGATGCCATTTTAGCGTAACAGAACACCCGCATCTCTCCCGAACAATGACCGACGTGCGCCACCACCACCTGCACCCGCTCCCCCCCCATTTTTCCCTAACCGACGTCCTAATCTCACCCGAACAATACCCGATCCTACGCCACCCAAAATCGCACCCGTTCTACGCCACAACTGCAAACAACCCGCTCTCCACCGACATCCCAATCCTGACCCGAACAAAAGCCAATATGCATCCCATCCCGCCCGCGCCATTTTACCGACCAATTTTTACATCTATCCCGCCCCTACCATATTAGTACCTATGCCCATTCACTGTATATCACCCTAGTATATGCCGAAATCACAGAGTCCGGCACTATTTTGAGTAGTTTGAGAACCCATGGGCAATTGCCTGTCATGGGGTATAAGCCAGTGTGATGTCTTCGTTGCCTTGGGCAATTGCCATATTTCCAATTTCTTAAAGTGCCGCCATGGCTGTGCACCAAGCAGTGTTGCTTGGCGCGATATGGACAAATAGTGTCGATACAAAGTCCAAGACCTTGAAATCTACTGCG
>JABAJW010000180.1:0-12253 GCA_018855395.1 Arthromyces matolae | reverse complement strand
ATGAGTAGAGTAGAGACACGTAGAGACTTATAATCGACATATATCATTCTTTTCACGTCGCGAGCGATAATTGAGCAGCTAATTTTACAACGAATAAAAGTGAGTTCAAAAGGGAGTTCTGCCCAATGGTACTGACGCGATTCAAGTCAAATGTCCACAAACGCCACTACCCCCAGCGTCCGAGACGCTATCACGTATCGTAAACGGAAAATGGATAAAAAGGATACAACAAACACGGTACGCCTTGTCATTCTTTCCAAGGTTGCCCTCTGTCTGACCTATTCCTAGGATAATAAAGCTCCAACGGCTCGCAAGCGAGCTCGTCTGGACCTTGGGCCACTAGACCCGACTACTAACTCACAATCATTTCACTTCACCTCCAGCGGGCAACGATATGCGCCTGCCATTGATCTCAGACCTCTCAATAAGGGGGACTTACCTTTCGATCCATGGATTTTCCCTTACGCAGAGGATCAAGATGTACACCAAGCTGGAACCTTGGATTTTCAATTGGATCCTTGGATCTTTCCGTATTCAGAGCAAGCCACCGAGGACACGGTGCCTCGCAGAGTAAGTAGTTCCTCTTTGAAACTTGTGAACTGGAACTCACCAAGGGTCGTCAGCCTTCTATTGCTCCCCCAAGTCATCCTGGTTCCCCTCCCCCTCCAAGCGGATATTGTCCCTCCCCTCCCCCAAGCGGATATTACCCTCCTCCTCCTCCTGTGAGTGGTCCGTTTCGCCCTCGAAGGTAGACAATGTCATCTGACCCCACCTCTGCAGAAACGTCCCTCTCCTCAGCCTTCTCGTAGGTATATGATACCAGGGGCGAGGAGGACCGTGCCCAGGAGACCTGTCCAACCGTATGTGTCGGATGAAGAGGACAGCAATGAGGAGGAGGATGCGGAGGATGAAGAGGACAGCAATGAGGAGGAGGATGAGGAGGATGAGGAGGATTGCAACGATGATGAGGACCCTTTCACGTTCGACGATTGGGCGAGGCGCAGAGCAAATGAGAATGAGCGTCGCATAGAAATTTACGACATGTTCCCAGACAAGAAGGCGTATGCTAGAATGGATGCAAAGTTCCACAACCGGGAGTATGTGGACGACGACCAGGACGACGACGAGAACAACCAGCCTGCAAGCCTCAGCAGCGACAACGACAACGACAACGACAACCTCCCAGCCGAGAAGGAGAAGCACCGCCAGGTGTCATCTAGACGGGTAGCCTCCTTCTTGGACCTCGAAGCAGCTGATGTGACGGAGGAAGACGACGAAGAAGACGAGGAAGACGAGGAACTGGGTACGCCTTTTAGAATCCTTTGATTAATTTAGACTGAACTTACCCTACAGCTACATTCTTCGATGACGACATGCCTCCTGCTTGGGAGGACGCTGACAGAGCGTTGTCTGAAGCCCTGAACCAAGAGCAGGGACCTTTGAGTGACCAATGGGACTCCCTCCTTGCCCGCGCTCGTCAGCGATCGCAGTCGACGCTTACCCTCCAGCAAAAACACGCGCACGAGTCGACTTTGAATCTGACTCCAGGCTTTTTGTGGCGGGTAGCTGTCAAGGTGAGCTCACTGACTCTGACAATCCTGTTAACTCTCTTATTTACTTCCAGGCTGGGCACGAAGAATCCGTCGCCTTTGCGTTAATGCAGAAGGCCCTGGACACCCATTCGACCTATGGTGTTCAATCCGTCATAGGCCAGCGTTCACGGCCTGGATGGGTGTATGTCGAATGTCCTTCTGAGGTCGTTGTTCAAAACTTCTGCAAAGGCGTTTCGAACATACATCGTATCCAAAAGATCGTCGCGGTACCCCAGGAGGACACACTCTCATGTCTTCAGGGACCTCCAGCATTCATTCCACCCTCCCATTCATGGGTTCGTCTGACCCGTCCCCCGCTTTACAAAAACGACCTGGCATATGTTTTAAAATATCAACCACGATCTGGAGCAAAATTGTTCTTCGTTCCCCGGGTCTCTTTGACCGCCAACAAACACGCAGGTCGCCCCCCACAAGCATTACTCCAGCTGGAGGAGGCCCAGAAGTCCAAACCCTCACAGACCAAGGTCTTTCGCACCGATCCTCCCAACTTCGAATTCAAAAAGCATCTCTACCTTGAAGGCTACCGTTGCCTTAAGACTTTTGACTTCGTGCCAGCCACTCCTACTGAGGCTGAGCTCAACAATTTCATCAACAGCACTTATGTCCAGCCCGAAGCTGTCCAAGCTGCGCAGGCTGCGATTGCCAGTTCGCGGCTCCAGATAAAGGATCGTGTTGTGGTGGCCCGTGGACAAATTAAGGGAACACATGGTGTTATTCTCCATCTCGACGACGATGTCGCCACCCTCCTGACCACTGACTACCCCTCAGAAGAAGTCTTGGTGCCTCGCTCAGATGTTCGCAAACATTTTCTCGTTGGCGATGAAGTCATTGTGGTCGGAGGGCCGAAAAAGGGCATCGTTGCATGGATCGTCAGCCTGACGACCACAGAACTGACGTTATTCGCCCACAAGTCTGCTGAGCAGGTGCGCTTTGTTGGCTAGATTCCGTCACATTATTAATTAAATTATAGTTCAACATCCTCCACTCCAACGTCATGTTCTACGCAGCCCCTCAAGTCCACACGGACAAGCTATCATCACCCTCCTTTCGCCTCCCCTCAGCTGCCTCTCAGGATCCCTTGTACCATTTAAAAAATCAAGAAGTGACTGTGACAGGGGCCAACCCCTTCAAGGGCTATGAGGGTCGCGTAAAGGAGACGCAAAATGATGGGACGGTGATAGTAGAACTCCAGGCTGGCCTTCACAACGTGGTACTCAACCCGCAAAATTTGTCGACCAGGTATTTCGTCTCCTGTTCTAACACTCTCTTTAGCTATTTATTCACTATCTGTTTTAGAGCCCTGGAGCCAGTGGCAGGACCCAGCCAAATCCGTACTCCCTCGTCGATGCAACCTCTCACTTTGTCCCGCAGCCTCCCTCCAAGTCTAGTGCCTGCCGCGGGATCTCAGTACACGGGTTTAACCCCACGCCCCACCCCTCTTCACTCCAACGCGACTCCACTGAGTCCAGCATGGGACCCGTCTTCGGAAGTCGCGGTTACTGAACGTGAAGATCTCGCCACATGTTTGTCGTTCCCCTGGTCACCACCTATTCCTCCCATTGACTTTTTTTCCCACCTAGTTTCCAATGCGTTTATGTTCTCTGAGCGTTTCAAAGTCAAGTGCGCCGGTATTCGAGTCAAAATAAAGATCGTTGATTCAGATGGAACCGCACGGAATGCACTGTGGACGACAGGCTCCTTTGACGAAGAAGCACATCAGCCGATCGCGACAGTGGGGCTTAAAAAGGAGAAGGTCGACGATAATCAGGTATCCGCTCATCGTCCATGTGGAGTGGGAGAACGTGTGGTGGTGATCGATCCCCATGACACCCGATTTGGAGATGTTTTATGGATGGTCGAGTTCGGTGGTGATAGCTGTCAGGTGCGAGGTGGTGTGGCACGAAAGTCCCCAAAAGACAAAATCTTTAGTATCCCAACGTCGTCTCTGGCCGTGGTCGCTCGTAAATGATTCTATTGTACAATTTATATACTAACTTATGACTATACCTCACAAAATGTATAATACGATACGCATGGATTTCAAAAGCTAAAGTTAAATGTATAATAAATTCATTACTAGTTTTAAAAACACATTTAACCGTTCGCCCGGTGTGGAGCCATGTCTTAAGACTTCTTGATTAATGGTGAGTTCCTACTAAAGCAGGACCGGAGGGTCTTCACCTTCGGAGGTTTTTTTTTTATGACAGGCACATAGGCAGCACATATTGGCCCCACACGCCAGAGCTCCGAGTCACTGACTGCCCATCCTTGGGTGTCTTCGCGGCACCAGCTGCCGTTTTTCCATCCTTGATAGTGATAGCTTTCTAGATCTAGACGTTTCTCGTCCCAAGTACTTCTGGTTTCAAAGCTAGTCGTCAATCATGGCAGATCGCCAAATTCTTGCTACATATGCAATGACATATACGCGCTCGTGCTACTGAAATGCAGTACTTGCATCATGATGAGCGACTGGACAAAAACTGTCACTGTGCTCTCACTAGTACTTCGATGATTATTCACGGAAATTCTTGGCCCTTAAAATATCAAGTTAGCTGAGCGTATGTGAATCGTCACGAGTCCACAATTCACCTCTTCTTCCATCATTCTGTGCAAATTGAATCTCTGTTTAACTCATGTTAAGTATTCCGAAAGCTCGAATGGAAGGGCTGTCTCACCGGGATATCACGATGATTCTTGACGGTTAGCTTCAACTTGCTCTTGCCCTGAAGCTTAGAGAAGGATGTTCTAATGCAATGCTCTACGTCTGCCTTGGTCATTCGGGATTCGAATTGGGCAAGTTTTGCCTCCTCGATTGCTGTGTAAGCCCCCAAATCGAAGGACCCCGACGTGTTGATGCTACGTTGATCCAGGAGGGCGTCAAGGAAAATGGAACTCATGATGCGAAGACGATTGAGGAAGCTAGTGATGTACTGCACCTCAAAGGCCTGGACCGAGGGAAAATTGAAAATCGCTGCATGTAAAACGTTATCGAGTTCTTTCAGAGCTTCAGAACACTGCTCGTAAATCCGATATTGGCTGCTATCGTCGCAAATTGTCACGCCAAATTTTTGGATAGACCGACATTCTGTCGACTTGCTGAGAAACCCAGCTACCCAGCGGGGAGCCTCCGCTATCCTTGCCAGTAATTGTACTGACTCGAGTACATGCAGTTCATTGAGGTTCACTGCATCGCTCGCCCCTATCGGTGAAAAGTTTTTGAGCTCATGTCAGCATGGATATAGGAACAGACACACCAAGGAATGGACATTGACAAACGAGGCGGGTCAATTTAAATCTGAAAGCAGGTAGGAATCCTGATAACGCTGTCGCCGCTGGTGGATGGCTCCGGACGTAGGAATATCTTTCTTTCTCGTAAAGTTCTAGCGTATGAATGCGGCTGACATCGACAGGAAAGGTCTGCTCGATCATCAAAGAGCAATCGGAAGGAATGACCAAGCGAAGATGTTGAATATTGGAGGGGGATCGAAAGTCCTGGAGGAGCCTGCCGCTTGGACTATATCCATTTGTGACCCAGGTTCCCTCGATTGTCAATGAGGAGACGGCGGCTCCACATGCTCGAAGGACATTGTCCGGTATGCTGGCAGATTTGAAAGTTGCTTTGGTAATCTGTCCTAGATAAAATAAGTCAACCAGAACCGCCGCTAAAGCAGGGTGCCACGTCTCCATGGAATAGAGGGAAATGTGGATGGATGTGACACAAGGAAGGGCACGAAGGAGGCAAGCAACAGATTCGGACCCCCACTGGCCAGTGGAATATGTAAGGGCCAAGGACTTGTCTCCGATGACAGACAGTTCCTGCACGTAGCTCGAGATAGACGATCCGTCCAGTATCAGACCATGCAGTCGCCATGCCTGGCGCTCATCAGTGATGGTTACATGAGAAAACATATGTCTCATGCAACGCTTGTCAAATCGGCGATCCACGAGCCTACACTCTCCCAGTGTGACAGTGTCACCGATATTATCAATGACAAGATCAAGGAGCTCTTGAGGGAACTCCCGTGGGGCCTCCGAGTCCTGAGGGATGTGCATTGTCAAACACATTGAGATGCCGCTATAATTATATCTCTCCTCATATGCATGCAATTGTTCCAGATGTAGAAATATATGAATCTGAACCTGAGCTTGACAACAAGGCTGCAATGATTTCTTTCTTGATAAAGTCAAACTTCACACCTTGCGCACAGACTTGAATGCGTAAGTGCAATTTGCAACAACTTTCAAACAACTCCAGCACTCTATGACCACTTTTTCGTTCCACCGAGTCCGCCATATGTCAGTATAAGTGCTTTCGCAACTTCATTGGACTCATCGTGAACGCTATGGACGTACCTTGACGATCACCAACTTCACATATGTCCTTGTATTTCGGAAGACAATGACACGTTGCTATAGGCAACGAGCCTTGTACTTGCAATGATATCTTTTGAACAAAGTAGGGACAATGTTAAGCTTGTACTTGGTGACCGGAGATTGCGCCAAGGTTCCTCGTTGATCACCCCAGTACTCATTCCTCTTCAGCATGGTAATCACATTGCTATACCACATCAAATTTAAAAGATATATATAGCTCTACCTCCAAGCTTTCAGAGCCTCGACAGTATTTTTTGGGCAATTCTTGTAGTCAAAGCGGAATGATAAGCGCGTCGCCACTTCCTATGGATGTCGATCTGGGTATCACTCAGTGTGCCTGACAACCAAAAAAAAACAGCGCCATTAATGCCCTGATTCCCGGCCATCAGAGCGTGCCGTGTATTACCCCTTGTCGTTGAGACTCAGAATGGCAGTCATTGAAATTTTTCTAGCTATAAATTAAATCACATATTGCCGCATGAAATCATCTTAAACATCTCATTCACTCCTGAAGCAGCTGTGTTCCCCTTCGAGTCTTCACAAAGAAACAACAAGCAATGCGCACAATTGAGGGTGATCTTCGAAGTCCGGAACGAGATGTCAAATTGGACCTGATAGCAGAACTTTCCTCTGCATTGAAGCAACTTTCCAATGAAAGGTGGATAAATTCCTGTTGTGCTTGAAACTATTGCTGATGCTCAATTTACCAAGGAATCGCTCTGATTTGGAAGCGCTGAACATGAAGGAATCAATGCACCGCGTCCAACTAGCTGAAAGAGACAAGGAGATAGCTTGGAAAACCGAACACATTGCTTCTCTCGAGGCTGATGTCAATGAGCGTAATGAAATGATCGTCAAGTTGCGAAAAGCAAAATGCGACATGGGAAAGGATAAGCGACGCTTGGAGCAGGAATGCAAGCACAAGGAACAGGCTCTCAGGTAAGTCTTTTTTGGAATTTTTGTCATCATGATTCAAGATAAGCTCAGTACTACCTTTGCGACCCCAGACGCGCCACACTTGTCTGCCTGCTTCTAGTGGCACTCACATTAAGGTTGATCTACTCGACATTGGGCTGGTCTAAGACTCGAGTGGTCGCCTAGGCCATTGGTACGGTTAACGATACTTTGGCAATGATCGTCTCAGTGAATCTCAGTACAGGTGTTGCTTATAAGTAGTATCTAGTCGTTTTCATAAATTGATGTGACAAGGCCCTTGCTCGGAATAATCAAAGTCTTAATCCTAAGATATCTAGGAGAGAAGATTATGGGCCAACGGCAATGAGTTCGTATATTTAAAGCGAGCGATCCTCCCCTTATATAACTCATATTATGAAAATAATGACTTGATTATAACTGGATTTCGTTTGGATCTGTTCAATTGCTGTTCCCGACTGCTCAATGAACCGTGTTTTTCTTAAGTCTTCCATCAATCGTGCTGCCCAATTGACTCAGGCCTGCAAGCGGGACATTGTCTCAGCATCTGAATCAATCCCGCTACCTTCTGAATCTTGGATCAGAATAGCTGTCGATGTGGGGTGAGGGAATCTATCGTCGGTTCACACTTGGCGAACAGAACAACATCAAGGCTCTTCAGATACCAGCGACATCCGAGTCCGCATTGTGCTGTCACTGATCTGTACATTTCAGGACGAGCCCAATACAGAAGTTCAATTCCCACAGGATCGGTCATGTCTTCAGAGCATTGGAGTCGGTACCTGAGCTCAGGCCGTCAATTTTAGGCGCAAATTTATGTACAAAGCATTAGGATGGAGAAATATTTTTACCGAGGTCTTCACCGTAACGGAAGTTCCATTGTCCTTTCCCGAAAATAGAAACGTTGATGCTTATTCCGAAGATCCTTGAGGGCACTAGGATTCAGGTTGGATTCAGGTGAAGTTGATCTCTTGCAATTGTGTCTGCCAATGTCTAAGTACGCCTTATACACAATGAAGTTTCTGTACATTAAAATCAATAAACTTCTCGAATATTCAGAAGAACAAGGCTTACGCGAGATAAAGAAAGAACGACGGATGCATTCTGACCCTCCCAAGATATGAGGAGCTGAGCAAAATGCCCCTCCACTTGATCAATCGGCCAAACCTCAACATTTGCCTCCAATTCAGTTCCCCACAGTTTAGCCCTGAGGAGAGGATAGTTGAGGTAAGGGTCTTGCTCAACAGTGCTCGCTTTCAACGCCCGCCCTGCCATCCATTCACCTTTAAGAGGTGGATATTGCTGGATGGATTTCTCGTCGAACTCCACAATTTTTTCGATGTAGAATGGAATATCGGAGTTAACACGAAAGATTCCACTGTTGCCTTTGTGCCGTGAAATTGAAGTAAAGCTTTTGTTGCCGAGGACCAGTTGATTAGAGATTTTTGCGCGTAGTGGCAGATGTATTTCAGGTCCAAGAGCTCGCCTAAATGCTGATCGTAGAGGCTCTGTCAGGTATTCCTCCTTGACACTATATTCACTGTTGACATTGCTCTCATGTTCAGTGGCGGTGTCATTGAGTACAACGTCATGCACGTCCAATACGCCTCGAGTTTGTGATGGTACAAGCGACTGGAACATCTTGTAGCACGTGTATATAGGTTGGGGACAGCTTGCCTTGAGAAAAAATGCGCGAAGATTGGCAAGCCGATGCCACGATCGTGAGATAGTCTCTTCATATTCACCTAGGAAAATGTTAGGAATGTTCTTGGAGTAAATTGATTTTAAATCTTGCCTTCCTTATAATTGGTTGAGAAGCGCTGTAGGATGCCGATTACGCGCTCGTACGGGTACGCCCACCAGCCATGGACAGGGCCGTACATCAGAAGGTACTCGGGGAGATGAATCGAAATATGGTGATTGGGATGGCATCTGTACTGGGGGAACAACATTTTCAGTTGTTTTCGGTATTCTCTCATGTGATTGGCATAAATGACAGCATGCTGAGGGGAGGTAATTTGCGATGTTGCCACAATTATCGCGCATACAAGGTGCATGGTCAGCTCCAAGAGCTGGCGGCGACGTCTCACTCTGTCAGCTTCATATCCGGGGTTACTCCAGAGACGAATGAGAGTCACCGGAAGGTAGAGGGAATTTACAACGCGCCACTGGTCAGATTTGAGCTTTCCAGCAGCTGGAGTCCCTACCCTTGCGGGCGGTGACTGCAGCCAAGAGGGCTTAATCAGGGTTTCGATGTCCGTCCAAAGTTCCTCCATTTCCTTTGCTGTAAAGATGCTTCCATGGTTCAGTCTGCAGGGACCTCCAGTATGTGCTTCAATATCCAGTTGAGTCCGCTGCCAATTTAGGACAGTCAGTTTTCGGCAAATCCTGAGGATGTATTGTTACTCACCCATCTAAGAAGTAGGTCAGCAATATAAGCCTTGGTAAGTGGCTTTGTTGGGTTAGGTAACGATAGATCCCTCCCCTTTGAGTCGATGTGCAAGGAGATACATCCCACACCTTTGGCCACATATATAAGCGACGCCAGATGGGCTCCACTCCATCTTTTCGAAACGGCATTGAACTCCGCTGTGTTCCCCTCTTCAAATTCGATGGGGGATTCGATCCATCCAATAAGCTTGCGAACGGTACCCAGCTCTGCATCATTCGTGGGTTCCGGGTTTCCTGGACCTGATCGAACGTTCAATTGAAACGATTGTTCGCGTTGGCGAGACGTATCGAATCCGAGAATACCTTGAAAGTGCTCCTTCACCAATCCAAGGAATAAATTGTGCATTGGGTCAATAACAAGGAAGTGAGCGGGTTCATAGTAGGGAAGACGGAGAAGCTCTGACCATCTGATGCCAGATTTGTCAAAAATGCTTTCCGCATTTTTGCGATTGGGTGCGGCCTTCCATCTCTGAGCAATATCACGGCATTCTTCATTGGTCCGGCGTTTCCACGATTCGAAGTTGAAATCGTCGTATGTGTGATGCTTCTTAGTGCACCAGCATACAGAGCAAAAATAGTTGTGACTGTGGGATGAGAATCCACCGATTTTTCGCGCGGCAGGGAGGTCGCAGACAATAGCAATGAGAGCTGCCAGGATAAGGCGACCTAGCTTGTACTTTGCTGTTTGCGTCAGAAAAACCCCCTCCCACAATTCCAAAAACGCATCGACAATGGGTCGAAGGTAGGGATTGATTTGGGATTTTGACGGTTCCCCAGATATAATTCCTCCCAAAAACATATTCTCTTGTTGGTTGCGCATCTCAATGGGAAGGTTAAGGCACGATATAGTTATCGCACCAATAGATATCTTTTTCCCGGCAATCTTATTGCCAAGAGGATTGAAGAAATCCAAACTCAGCGCAAAGAGGTATCGGCCAGCATCTTTTCCTCCTGAAACGCTAAAGTGCGTGGTCCCATCCGGCCCTTTGAAATTGCGAATAACAGAACCTTGGAATATGTCGTTCATAGCTCCATCTGGTCCGGCGCTGTCCATCCGCTCCCAAGCAGTGTCCATGACATTTTCAAATCCACGGCGGGACAACAGGCCCGCAAGCCAGTCTTTGAAATCGAAGACGATGTAAGGTCGGATGGGGGTTTGAATAGTGTGCCCGTTGACGTTTTTTTTGCGAACAAGGACTCCATCACAAGCAGAATTTCCATATGCCATGTGACTGCAGATGTCAGGATAAACGGGAATGCCGCTAATGACTGTAGGTGCATAGGTCTCGTGGCACTTGAGACAGGTGGCATAGATTGTACACTTTCCATCGAGATTGAACTGATCAATGGCAGTTCGAATATCACGTGGAAAGTCGCTGAGTATTGTCTGGAAATAAGGGAAGCTTTTAATTTTTTCGTAGAACGGCTTGGCGACGAGATCCTTGTTGAAAAAATCAAGTGCATGGATAACGGTCGTCTGGATGATATGGGAGGCCATCTGGAATATCCAGGAAGAGCCCCTTCGTGGGAGATTTAGAATGACTGCACAAGCGACGACCATAAGAATTGTGAGTTGAATGACAGGCGGTACTCTTGCGAGCTTGTTGCTGAAGTGATGTGCTGTGCGCAACAAACATTGGGTCAAGAGTGCTATTTAACGTGCTCCAAAATCAGAACTTACTGGTATCATACTGCGCTCGCGCAACCTTATCCCATGCGACCTTGACTTCTTCAACTTTCTCCAAGGACGTTTGGACCAGACCCTTTACATCGTCATAAATCACCAACAATCCTCTATCGCTACTGCAGCGTGGACGAAGAAGTTTCAGCCTGGCATATTCATCGTTGACGCGTATTCTGAGCGCTTCGACGGCCGCTAAAGGTTCTTCAGCGTTCCACTGAGAGGATGGGGTTGTGAAGTCCAATAATTCTCGATTGAGTTCCCGGAGATAACTCTCCATTTCTTCCAGATCTGCCTTCAACTGCTGACTCGGAGTGAGAACCGTTGACGGTTGGGATGGATAAGCATGGCCTTGCGCAAGTGCTGTCGAAATATCGTTTTCTTGGGATTGAATTGCGCGTCGCTGAGCTGACTGAACGGATTGTCGTAGTTCTTCACGTCGAAGATTTGTTGCAGCAAATTGGCGCGTCAAATTCTCAACATCATCCTGCTCCTGGTGTTGTTTCCACGTCCGATGTGGCAATGAAAAGCCCTTGCCGTTGTTACCCTTGTAGCAGCCATGACCCTTGCACAAGCAAATCTTTAAGGGGGCCATGGATGGATGAGAAGATCGAGGAAGGTGGGCCCTTGAACATGAGATTTGTGAATATATATAGAAATTGAAAACAAGGAGTCCTTATTCCAGAAGAAGGTATAAGGAGACCGGAGATTCAAAGTCCCTTGTCAACATTATGACAGGCTATGATACATCACCATCAGCTTAACAATTACACAATTCGACCTCCAAGGATATTTCCGCCACCTTTGTCGACCGTTACGTTAATACGGTCTCCTTGATCAACATCCTTGAACTAAATACTTCCTTCAACTGAAATTCTACGGATAAATGAGTAAACTTACCGTCAGTTCGCGGGTCCTGTGCAGACTCTCGATCTCGTCAATCCTGTCACGAACGTTGTCAAGGAGTTCTTGAGAGCCTTCTTCTGACACTACATCTTTCGCAGCATGGAGGATGAGCTGTGATTGATCTGGAAAGAATAATATGAGTTCTGCAACATGAAGCGGGAACGATGCCTCGTACGTCAATGGAAATGACATTTATATGGTCAAGAGCTTCTAGTTCGTAAGCATGCGTCTGAGTAGATGTCAGGGAATTTTCCTGACCTTCCATAAAGTCAGCTCGCGTCATTATTTGACGACA
>JABAJW010000179.1:0-12364 GCA_018855395.1 Arthromyces matolae | reverse complement strand
TATGGGTGTCCTTATTAGACAAAAATAAAATTCATTTATTGCTACTGAAATCCGTTTCATGTGCAGCTCAAGGTCTCATAACGACCCACAGATGAGTAATGAGCCTTTGCGAGCATCGGATTTTTTTTGTAGCCAACGAAAATAAGATATATTTATTTTGAATTAAATCTGGAGAAGATGTGCTCACTGTGAATGCGAGCATTGAATTCATTTTTGTGACACTCAAATTCGTTAAGGTCAAATTCACACAAGGATTGACCCGATTCGTTTTGTAAATGTTACCCAAACTGGCAATTCTGTAATTACCATTTTCAGAATTGCCCTTTTTGACAACTATCACGTGATTTATTTGCGCATTGCGCCAAAAAACCATGTGACCTTTCTGGCTCTTCGTCGTTGTTGTCTGCAACGTCAACAAAGAATCTTTTACCACTGCATGGATTGAACACCAAATTTCAGGCTTTTTTCTTCAACATCATATAGTCCCTTGCCCAGTCTCCTAATAGAAGTCTTACCTGAATTACCTGTTGTGATCACTGTTGACCTGCCCTAAAGTTCTCCGATCGCACAAGTGATTTATGGTCTTGATTCATCCCTCCTTTTGCCCCATTATCATGTATGCTGTTAATTCCTCTGATAATGATCTTTCAGATCCTATGGACCTAGATATTGAACATTCACCACCTCTCAGGCGCTCTCAGCGCTCTCATAAACTAAATCAAACCTCAATCAATCTTCTTGTTGATGATGAGGACGATGAGGATGAGGAGGACGATGAGGAATATGGAAAGCCTATTAAGCGCTCTCAGCGCTCTAAGGTTGTATCTCCCATCCCGATGGATATCGATGAGGATCAAACTGTTCATCTGGAAGCGGATCTTGAAGAGCCATTCAGCTATATGACCTTGACTCCGCCTTCACAGTATGTTGTTCCCAGTGGCCTGCTACGGTACCATCCTAGCCGGGATTCAAGGTTTCCTTATCTCTATGAAGTTCCTTCACATCCCCTCGTTAATCGAGAAGCATTTGGACCAGGCCAGACTTACATCACTATAAGGGACACCTCAAAAGCAGCTATGCTCCGCCTTCGTAATTTTGAGAAAAATCTCAAAATTCCGCTTGGACAAGATGCTCGAATGGAATCTCAAGGTCATTCATTTTCTCCATTGTGAGCTCCATTGACCTCTAGTTTAGGTCTATTTGAATTGCATGCCGGCGATGTTATTATTGTTCGGAACCTTGCCACCAACAAGGATCATCTGGAGGTTTTTGTATGCAACTAGTACGCAACTTGTATATTCCCTTTCTATAACCCCCAATATTTTGCCTAGTAAATCCGTTCTACCAAATGATCCTCTTGTACCACAAATAATGGCTCTCAACCAAGATATTCTTGGCCCCGCTCATCTTCGCACACCAAATGCTCCTCAAAAAGTCGGCCAAGAATTTCTTGGAGGAACTAAATTTGAACGATCAGGAGTAGAGCCAGTCAAGCCTGGCACACGGTGCTATACATTGGGCCCCACACATCAACATCCCCGAAACTTGACGTCTCCTACCTCTGCGGGAAAGGTCGAGAGTGATGGCACAATCTCCGATGATGTAAAGTTGCGACAGAAAATCATCAAGGTATATTATACAGATAATGTTGCTCAATATATTTACTAACGTTGGTTCAGACTGTTGCTGGTGCTGCCACAAAAGTAATGAACAAGGTCATGCCGACAAAACTCCAGGATCAATTTCAGCATCATGCTGAAATTATGAACGCACCGCGCCTCGGGAATATCGATAACGTTTATTTTTCTGCAATGCAAATGAACATTGCACCTGTTAGTTCATCTACCAATAGCGAAAGTAAGATTCTTTTTTGGCGGTCCATACTCCTCTAAACATTATAATTAGACGCTTCTCTTTTCCCTGTCTTGGGCTTTTATGGCGATGGTCATTCAGACAAGGGTGATTCCGCTGCTGGTTTTACCAACATGTCTTGCCTTTCGGACTTTCCCTTAGATCAGGGATATGAAGATGGTCGCTTTCATCTCTTGATGTACGGCATCTATGCAAAATCAACTCCAGGCTCTAGTTTATCCTTCAAAGGCCTATATCGTCATGGTGGAACGCCACCTTTATCCCCTCCTGCAGTTCCTCCTTTGCCTTCAGACTATCGACTTGTCGTCATTCTCTATCCTAATGAAGCAGTGTTGACACCTGGTGGCCGCCATCTTCTTGGCTTTGCGTCGTTATCCCACAATCAAAGCCTTTTCTCACTTACTCCTGAAATGACCAATCCTGAGTAAGTATCAACACAAACATCTATGTCTATATAATTAAAATCTTTGATTAGGCCCCGTACGGTTAAAAATTACAACCTGACCAATGAGGCTAACTGGGCACATGATGGTCAAGTTCTCATGGACTTTCAGGCTTTGTTCCTTTTCTTTGTCCGAGGACTGCTGCAGATTTGCCTCTTCTTTTGCTTCCAATTACCGTCTGCCATGAAGGTGGAAGTCAACCCTGACATCTTTCTGAGTGCGTTTTCTTTTTATGACGAAGAAACTCAAAAACGTGTCCAAGCCACTCCTTGGGCAGCGGGTCCCACTGGCCAATCTCCAGAAGATGACCTTGTCTTTTTGAAGGAATTAGACGCATCCATCCAAAGAAATGAAGAGCCTCAGCTACCTGATAATCCAACAGTCGCGCAGAGGCGGCTATTTCTTCGTCATTTATATATGCGCGAATGGAATCTTGCCATAGATAATGCACGCAGTCTTATTCCCTTGGAATATCATCATCCATCAGCATCTGGTCTTCCAACTACTTTGGCGCCAGTTTCCTCTAAATTGGGTATCACCCAAAGGACCAAGCCTTCAACACGACGCCAAGGAAAACCAAGGAAAAATCCAGGTAAATTGCTATTTCAATATGTTTTATCTCGCAAATATTGACAAAATACTAGGAAAGCACTAACATGCTACTTCCATACTACTGAGATAACTTACGCTACTTGCTTCATACAGATATCAGTATCGAAACTCTTCATCCATTTGCCATTGCTGCTTCAAGTAGTACACTGAGTGCACGCAACATTGAGCGAACTCACTTTGACCAGCCTCTGTTCGAAAACTCTAGTCATCTCTTGACCCACGCGCAAGAAGTTCATGACTTTATAACTGATGCCATTGATCAACCTGATCCCTTGTGGAACCATCGGTTGGAAGATTATATGATGAGCAGTGGAGACGAATCTGGTGGAAAAAATGCTTTATACGACACTGACAAAGAGGAGGGGAGGGAGGAGGAGCAGGGCGAAGAGGAAGAGGAAGAGGTGAATAAAAGAAACAACGGAAGCGATGGAAACACAGACAATGAGGATGAAGATGAAGACATGGTAGAACAAGGCTACGACGAGGAAGATGAAGAATTGCTGGAATCTGGTAATTTCTGTGAAATCAATTCTACAAATATTTTACTCATAAATTGTAGAACATCCCCTTAACACTTTCTGTGATCAACTAGAAGGACTTGCCATTGGAGCTGCGATTGACGAGTTTCAGCATGCTGCCCGCACCTTGGATGCTGATGCCTATATCTCAGCTGATATTGTGCAAACGGCCCGTTCAGTGACAGTCATTCTTGAATTACTTCTAGATCCAGATGAATCCAAAAGCCAATTGGCGGCTGAACGTCTTCCCCTGATATGGCCTTCAATTGACACGTTTTGCCAGCAGCTCAATGTTCGGCAGGCGGAACAGAGATATGGCCATGCACTGATTATGCAAGCTACGCTTGCACCTCATATTTGGCTAGAGAACCTGGTGGACTCCGCACTGGATGTTATACAAAGTCAATCCAAGTTGCCGACCTCGTATAACTGGATTGAGCACCTAGTCAGTGATGTGGACATCATTTGTAAACAAGGCCAATTTTCTAGTGAGTAAACTTGAATAAATGGTGATTTTTATTGTTCACCGTTGGTTTAGCTCATTTGTCTGTCGATCCCAGAAAGTATGGGCTTATGGGCGAAAAGTGGAAATGTACCATTTCTCAGTCATACAAAAATTCCCATTACGATACACAGGAAAACACCAAAGCCGCTCTGAAACACTGGTTGAATTTTCCATTGTCGGATATTGACCTCGAACGCACTTCATTTTTGCTCCTCATACATCGGCTTCATATATCAACTTCCATTTTCCTCTTGGACTGTGTCTGGGATGTGTTTCAGAGCCCTGCTTTGTTGGCAGATTCCACACACCGCATTGCTGGCTCACGAACCGTTAACCACGCTCTCAAATCTTTGGCCAAAAAATTAGCGCATCATCCTCTCCTTGATTCTACATCCCCCACCGCACAATCACTACAGTTACTGGACAAAGTCTTTTTGAGCTGGGAAAACATTCAGAAAGGTTTTGCTTCCTCACATCTTGACCACACTCCCGTCTTAGGATGGGGGGCGGGCCCATCAATATTCTGTGAGTATATCCGGAAGATGTTGCCCATAGCACGAGATGGTCCCGACGCGCACAAAAAATCTATGGATCCTCAAGTGGCCAAAGTTGCCCATGATGCAGATTATCTTTCACCGTTGCGGGATACCGCCCCTACACGCTGTCACCTCCAGAAGCACCTCTTTTCTGATCCGACATTTTTAAAGACAGACGATGGATTTGGCAGTGTACTCCTTCATCGTGCACTGTTTTACGGCTCACCATTTGCACTGAAAGATGATGGTATTTGGCCTAAAGTCAATCCATCTTGGGATGATATTCAAAAGGAGCATAACTACAACAAGGCTTATTTCGTCAGAAACAACGTTTACGGCTCCGGAAACCGCCATAGAAAACTTGAAAACTTTACACCCATTTGGGATGGTCGTTTTGGGTGGCACACTTTCTTGGAGGATAATCTGAATCCTAACTTTGACCAAGCAAGTACTATTCTTGCTGTTATTTTGGTTATATATTGATTTTTTGCAGGTGGTTCAGTGGATTATCAATAAAAAGATTACCAACGTGGGGCCTTTAACAGCTGTATTGATTGCAGGCGATCTAGCGGATGCTGGAGTCATACCTGAACCAACACCAGAGATGATGGGCAAACTCATTTTTGACTTGTCAAAAGGAGCCATGGTGGGCCTACGATATCTTAAACTAATTGTTGGCAGTCATCCAAGCCAACAGGACGTTCAACGGGCCATGGTTATTCTTTATAATCATCTGAAAGCCAATCTCACTGACGAGGAACAACAAATTATCAAGTTTAGCGTCCGAATGATTGAACATGGATTATGCAAGATTCAACGTCTTGAACGTCTTTTCAATCCTAGCTCAAGAAAGAAGGCTCGAAAGACAAGAAAGGGAAACAAACGGACAGGCAGAGGGGGGGGCAAATTGGCACATCAGAAATCCAGTTAACGATGTACCTCGATGTACCTTATTGTAGCTTGTTGAATTTTTTTCCATTATGTTTGAACAGTTTTTGACTTTTGGCTTAGAGGGGGTGATATAGGCTGTTACGACCGAAAGTGATGTATTCGGGGTCATGTGGCTGACTAATACATTTATGGTGTTGAGTTTGGTTGTATTGTAGCTGAACTTGTCTTCGACAATGAATGCTCTTTGCTGTTTTTTTCTTCTTCTACTATGGCTTACAGGGCTGGGAGCACAGTCTTCTAACACTGTTCCAACCATCGAGACAATCCGACTAGGCTATTATACCTTGGGTCAGCAAGTTCGAGGAACAGTTCAAACTCAAGTTGGAGATCGAGAGCAGATTGAGCAGCGATGCGAGTCTGTCAATCGCTTTATATCTGTCCTTGCTGAAGTGAGTGGTCCATGTTTTTCTCTCCCTACAATCCAACTAAAACTTTCTATATAGCATCAGTTGTTATTCACATCCAACGAATTGCATGACCTGAATGAAGGCTTGACAAATATGTGTGATGCCTTGAATCATGCTGCCACAACATCGGGGGATTCTGGAAATGCGCAGCAGGTCAATGTGAGTAATCTTACACGTTACCTTATAAGGATACCTGGTTCAATGGGCTTTAGGCCGTTTACAGAGTCTACACTGGACGACCAGGCAGGCCTCGCACTCATATTGCCAATAATATTCTGTCTGAGGCACTTCAACTCCGGGGCCCCACTCATTTGGGACCTGTATTTGACTGTAGTCCTCGAACTGTCCGCCGTCGTGCTTTAGAGGATGGGCTGGTTGAGCCTTGCCCACCTGTTTATATCAGCTATGAAGACGAAGAAACTGGAGAAATGCTAAGATTTTACCAGTCATCTACAGCTCCTATGTCACAGCTCACCGATGATGCATTAGACTTGGTTATGCGGCACATTCTGGAAATTTTTCCATCATTTGGTCGTCGAATGATTACAGGCCAAATTCTAGAAATGGGACATCGTGTATCTCGAGCACGTATTCGTGCTTCATATGAACGTGTCATGGGTGCTCCAGCTGGTCTCAATGTCAGACTTGTAGGAAGGCGAACATACTCAGTCCCTGGGCCTAACTCACTATGGCATCATGATGGACAACATGGTACGTTCTACATTGTCAGCCTATCCATTCTCAGCATGCTCATTTGATATTAGGCCTCATCAAGTACCGCATTGTAATCCATGCATTTGTTGACGGTTATTCTCGGATGGTCACAGCCATTCAAGCCAGCGACAACAACCAAGCAGAAACAGTTCTTAACCTTTTTCATCAAGGTAGAGCTGTATTTGGTACTCCTAGTCGAGTACGAGGAGACCATGGAGTGGAAAATCTTCGAGTCGCAGAATTTATGGAGAGTAATTTTGGCTCAGAGCGAGGCTCTTACATATGGGGACGGTGGGTTGTCAGGAATATACACTGGAAACATGGCTTATTCATTTCCCTTAGAAGCGTTCATAATATTCGGATTGAACGTCTTTGGCGTGATATCACTCGTCACTGGGGTTCTAAGTGGAAGAACTTTTTTTTAGATTTGGAGGCAAACAATGAGCTGGATATCACAGAAGACGCTCAAATTTGGCTCCTTCATACTCTTTTTTTACCACAGATCAACGACGACGCTGCAACATGGGCTCGAGGATGGAATTCTCATAATGTGAGAATTAACGGCCAGCGAGAGCGAAGCCCATCCGACATGTTCTTTTTTGGACAGCTTGAACATGGTATTCGTGACCTTGAAATCGAAGCCAATGATATTGATGTTTTAGAACAAGAGGAGATAGCATTATTCGGAGTTGATTGGGAGGATATGGAGGAAAATGACATTCTCCGTCATCACTCAAACAATAATGCCGAATTGGTGGATCTGGATGTTCCTAGCATTCACACACGCCAGCCACGTCATATGTCTTCTGTTGAAGTGCCATTCACAAACAGCCCTTTTACGGAGGAAGAAGAGGAGATATTTGCTGAGAGTGTCGTCCTCATCCCTGAGTTTTCATCTCATCGAATGAACGATAGGAAAAGTTTGTGGATACAGGCAAAGAATTTATGTATTGCTTTGTTATCTACTAATTAGTATCCAGTATCTAGCCATTGAACCATATGCTCCATGTCCTCGACCGTCCAGTTTGTGATTGAAGGAGGGCGAAAGCTAGCTTGAATAAGAGCAGCCTCCTGAAAGGGGATGGTGTAGGCCTGTAAAGCTTCCAAGGCATTTAATCGCTGTGCGTCCACCAGTTCTCCCAATAAATTCTCCCGTTCTAACATTGTAAGGCTGTTGCCAACAGCTTTAAGAAGTCTTTTGCGATTGGAGAAAGATCGAAGGTCTCTCCCTGTCCATTGTACCACATCCGATATGAAGATTGTGAGTGGCTGGTTGGCGTATTCAATGACGGCTGAACGAGATGGTCTATCAATATCCAGATGAAGTGAGTAGCACACATCTGTAATAATGGTATATCGCCGAAACCAGCAATAGATTGAACTAAATTGGGCAGCGTGAAGGCCAAGGGCGGTAAGTTCTTCCAGATGACTTGGAAACACAGTATCTAGGCATGACCAGACTTCTTCCAGGCCTGGAACTGACAATAATGAAGTGTTCGTTAAATAATTCTTTAGCCAACATACCAGACATGATTGATCGATAATAACTAGGGAAAGCTGATGTAAGACAACAGTTGATGTCATGTATATACTCTATACGCTATTTAGGCAAACGCAAATCCTCCAGTCTGAATGCCAGGCAGCAAAGCAAGGTTATCAGTTAAGTACGCCTCAAATGCTGTCCCATCCTGCTCATCATTATGGTCGTCCATAGCCACATGTTGTGCAGACTGTGCCTCTGAAAGATCCAACCACGCCTTCAGGTCTGAGCCAATAGGAACAATCATCTTTCGAAAGCATGTTTGAAGGCGAATTGGGAGCAATGATCGTTGAGTGGCAAGATAATTAGTCTGTTCACTCAGAGACATGCTCTGGTAGTCGACAGGCAATGGATTATTGGATAACGACACAAAGCTAACCTGGATAAAACTTGGTAAGACAAAGAATGGTTCATGTAGTGATCCAACTAACTTGAATCGCATCCAAGGGAATGACCGGAAGCGCTGTAACCATTTGGGCAAAACCCTTGAGTCGGAATGTTCTATCTTCGTCTGCATCCCAGGCTGACTGCCATACTGCAGGAGTGATAACGCCAGCCAGGCTTGGATATTTGGGATACCCTCTACCCTTTAAATATCGACGTAGCTGGGCTATGAACATCTCTACAGTGGCTTGATGATGCAATAGACTCAGTGGTAAGTCGTCGATTGAGATCTTCCTCCAGAGTTGGTCAAAATTCCGAATACGACAGGCGGAAAGATAATCAACAATAACGTCAACAGGTGTTAATCCAAATGCCTAATTTTATAAGATTCAGTAGAGAGAAGAACATGCAAAGAAACTAGGTACCTTTAAAATCGAGACCTGTCCGCTGAGATGAATATTGAAGCCCTCCTTGAAGGCTGAAACCAGTTCGTTGCTGTTGAAGTTGATGGCAGTGGTGCCAGGCTCCAACCCTAGCAAAGCCTTCCGAAAGACTTTGTTTTTGAAAGCAATGCGATCCACGTCTTCGGTCAGTGACTGCAAGTCGGATGGCTTGAATATACTTAGTCAAAAGAAATTGCAATAAAGGAGGGGAAAATACCTGACGATTGAAGACTTCAAGTATGGCTGTCATTGTTTCCGTAACCGGATCGCTAAAATGGTCTGGCCACTGCGCTAAAATCTCAGCATTTCGAGGATCATATTTGCGGATTGACTCAAGGTCAACAATGGCATCGGCCCCCATTAACAGAGCAATCATGAAGGCGGGAGAGATGGAGGGTGGAAGGAAGCCAAAGGATACCAGAAAAACGGCAGAAATGATGCCATAGGCTTTGGCCTTAGCAATTCGTGAGCGAGTAATGGCCGTATCAATATTGATAGAGAAGTGTCCTTGGTCAACAGCGGTACATAACAGCACCTCGTGGTCGTTGACAATTAGCTGAAAGACATTGCAGAGCAGGTCTCTAAAAACGCCAATGCCAACTCCACGATCGCTGATGAGAAAAGATATTGATAAGTGTCAAATCAATCAAAGAAGAAACACTTACAATCGAACTGTTATATGGTCCTGGTAGAGAAGTTGGGTTGCATTTCGAAATTGAGTAAGGTTGACGTTGGGAATTATGGGTGCACTTTCTCCACAAAGTCGTAAAACTTCATTGAGAAATGCAGTGGCAGCGGTGCGTCCATCAATTGCGTTGGAAGAAGAGGGCTCCAAGATAAAGCCTTTTCTAGTCCGCGTCGAGACTCCTATGGGAAGACTTTCATTAATAGTCGAAAAAAAGTCTTCAGCGGATTGGGGCGCAAAGGTCAACTCTTCTAATGGTGTAGAAGGGCATGAAGCCGTATTGTCCTGGTCTTCAGCTGGTTGCGATCTTCTGGGGCGATTCCCGGGGTTTTGGCTCAAAGCAGTTAACGCACTCTAAAGTATAGTTTTTAGCATGATATAAATCATTATACAGATCATTAAATACCTCTCCAGATTCTGATCGTGGACGACGTTGACCAAGAGTGCTTTGTAAGGGAGAATGAACTTCTTCCGATGCAGATATTTCCTGTGCAATGGTGGATCGTAACCTAGGCACCTGCTGTAAAGCTTCACGGAAAGCCAAGTTTGGATGATTGGCAGTCAAGCTCGTGACAAAGGCTTCTCCAGAGGAGAGGGATGATGGAGTAGGCAGCAAAGTGCTGTCTGGATCAGCAGAAGATGCACTGACGATTTGAGGAGGGAGTTCTGCAGTAGAAGGGAGATGATCCGATGAGGCGGTCGATGTAGTAGTAGATGTGGAAGGGATATTGGAAGGACAACCGGAGAGATGAGGAACATCATCCAGGTCAAAGTTAGGTGAGGTCACACCATTGAGAATACGATGAGGGGCACAAGGATGACCATTGATTGTCGCAGGGCCATGACGTGGTGCTAGTAACAATTCATCAGTATTGAATATGAAGTTCGACTAAAAACGCGCACCAAAAAGCAGAAGTGGAAGAGGTCCAGTGACAGAATTGTTTCCTTTCATGCCCAGACCACGAAGGCTACTAAGAGTCCAGCTAGTTGGGTAATCAAAGCGATGGTCCCATGAATATATTCGTCCACCACGTAAAGCAGTGCGGCCTGAATCCCCAGGCTTGAGAACACACCAACGATTGCTAGCATCGCCTACATCAAGTGAAGGTGGAAGTACTGCCCCACTTGCGGTGCAAATGGTATCGACGATTGTAGAGAAAAGAGCATGGATTTCCTGGGGAGAAAGGGTTCGATTGACATTGACTGTCGAAGTGAGGTTCCAAGGACTTTCAAGTTGTTCAATGAAGGAGCGCAGCTTGATGTCCTGGATCCGTAGAGGATATTCCAATACACATTCATAGTCCTCAGCATTAAGAGAGAGCTCCTAGAAGTCAAATTTCATGAACGTTGGCATAAGATAAACGTGTAAATTAAATTGCTCACAGGATTGGCAGGAATGAGAGCAACTTTGAAGCTCTCTATTCCATTGGCACCAACAGGAATAGCGCTTCCAGTACCAGACGAAGCGCGAGATGAGCGACTGTTAGTGAATGGACGCCTTGAAGTACGAGGTGCGGCTGCTCCTGCAGAAATAAACGCATGCTGGCGAGCATTAGCTGATGAGGAAGCGGCGGGACCTGCATGCATCCGCGCTGCAGATGCCATGCGACGATGATTTACTGAACCTTCAACTGGGGTTGGAGCGCGCCAGATACTAGCAGGCGTAGCAGCTACAGAGTTACGTTGACCCTGAATACGAGGAGCTGGGACAGGTAAAGAAGTAGTTGGAAGATTGTCATGAGAGTAGTATGGTTTGCGACAGGTGGACCTAGCACAAAGATCGGTACTGGTGTGGTCAGGTGTAGGCTAAAAAGGATGTTGAAAAGAAATCAATCCAAGCAAGAAATGATCGTACTCGCATATATGTGGGACATTGGGTTGCTGCATGCCCACCCTTGACAGGTAATCGCGGACGAGGAGGTTGAGGTAGAGGCTCAGGAGTGACTGTGTGCTGAGCCTCAGTATGGCTACATGCGCAAGCATCATCAACCAGTAGAAAGCCACCACAAGGGTTATCGGTGGGACAGCCAGTACAAGTGCTTGTAAGAGGCATGTTCTAGGACAAGTTGAAGCAAAGACGACGAAGAAGGTGATAAAGCAGATGCAGTTTACTTCAGCTTTTATTAGCCACTGCCTTCTGGCATACAATCCTCATTCCTGATTTTTTTACGTCGACGGCGAAGTCAAGCGATTTTTTGTTCAGGGTGATTGATTTGCGGAGCAAACGTGTACATTTAGTGGTTCCTGGTCAGGGGATTTTTTATAGCATTGAACCGAATTTTGGAATGAACAATTCTGATTTCAAGGGATAGTTTGTGCTCACTGTGAATGACTAGCTATAATTCACAAGTGTCATTTTCCAAGATTCATTCAGAGGATCACTGTTTGTCAATTGGAGGTCAGTTGCCGTGAATTGGAGTTGCAAGTGCGAATTGGTGCCTTGATGTCGCCAATTATTAGTTGCCGCAACTGAATTGGGATCAAAATGTTCCGAATTGTTCTGGGTTGCACGAATTGTGGCTTCAAACTCCTCAAAGTGAGGCACCACAAACGAATTGGAGGTTCGAAGTCATGAATTTTATTTTTGTCCAATAAGGACACCCATATCCAAGTATGTTGGTTCGAGATTCGAGAAAGTGCTCAGAAATTCGGAATTTTCTCGGTCACGTGAAAAAGCGCTGCCTAAATTTCCCCAAAATTGCTTTGTCAGCCCAGCTTACCTTACAACTCTCGATGACTTCGAATCCGCTAGCT
>JABAJW010000178.1:0-12538 GCA_018855395.1 Arthromyces matolae | reverse complement strand
GGCACCTTCAATTGGAGGTAGTAGGTACTGATAGATCAGCGATTCCAGAGGAGTTCCCGGCAGGGCTTCTGACGGATAGAACGGAGGTGATGGTGGCAACATTTAAATTTGTAACCTCTTCATCGGCGGGTACAGCGATCGTCACTATTGTTTTTAGTTCCAAAAAGATTCTCAACGCCAGTAAGAAAGAGCACCAGAAATGAGGTCGGCGTTTCACCCATTCCAGACTGCCGAACGAGACAAGAGACTCAACAAGCAATTGAGTTTGAAGGTAGCAGTTGCAGAGAATATATGCCAGGCGTAGGGTTGAGCCCGACAGGTAGCCAAAGAGAGGGACATTGACGTTCGACTAGAGAACGTGGTTCACTGCCGGGTTGGAAGGACTGATCAAAACTATGGAAAGCCGGACTGCCACGCTGATGCAGGATGATGCTGGTTGATGGCCGTGTGATGACGGACCCCAGGACATATGTAGACCGTCAAGTACACATATCATGTCCTGGCTATAATTTGAATGCGCTGTGGCTATCTGATGTAATTTTAACCCATTCAATGCGACCAAAAATGCATTAAAACCTTGACTAACTGTTTTGCTGATGCTTTCCATGCAGATTTCGCCGCATGATGACACTGTCACGGTTGTCACAGCAATGTCACTTTTCGTTTTTCGGACACAAAACATGATTTATTGGTGAATCGCTATGAATTGAATGAAATGTGAGTAGACAGACCTATTGAGATATACACAAAGAAGACTTCGACACACAGAAACCTTGACTAACTACGGAGGCCGGATTTCTATAACAATTTCATCTGATCAAACTCGATTGATCTAGCTGTTCGTTCACTCACTGCAGTTGCTCAAGTCCTCAACGCGGAAACTGGGCAAATGCTGGTATTTATTAACACATATAAGCTAAGTAGTACTCATGAACGTACAAGTATAAGTAAAATTAACCTGTGAAATAGTACTCATAAAATATGTCTTTCAAGTAGGAGTAGTGTTACGGTTCACATTCCTGCCCCTGCCAGCGACCCATTTACTCTTGCGCTAAGTTGATCTAGGTTACAATTAGGCTTGCTTTCACTCATTTAAATCAGAAAACAATAACATACTGGATCATCACGTCTTCCTGTCCCCGCAACTGTTCCAGCTGCAGTACCTCGGTGGTGGAATGACTCGGAGTCAGAGTCAGCGGCAGCGGCAGCACAGGTCCCATCTTCAGGAAGGAGGGGATCCAATTTGAACCATTGACAATACTTGTTGCAGGAATGCTGTAGTGGAAATTGATTGAATATTTTTCCGAGATTCCCCTCGCCAAAAAGGTCATCGCCCAACGCTCTAATTTACCAATTGTGAGTGCGAATGAGATTCAGCAGATCGAAGACTTACGGGTCAGTCATAATCTGAGGGTCGGTGAGAACTTCTCCAGTGCCTAGTCCGAACATAGTCAGTTTAAAAAGCTGGTGCCAGTGTACGAGGATTGCTACCTTGAAAATCCGAAATAAAGGCCATTTCACCAGTCAAGACATATTGGACATGCTGTATAAAGCACGCATAGACCGCAATTTCGTACCCCTCCTCATGTGGCTCCGTCAATGGGACAGCTTCACCATTGTGAACGTACTTTTGAAATAGAGTGTGATCGAGGCGCTCCTCAATGAGGAATGAGCATCCACTTTCACCGCTTGCTCCCACAACGGTTGCAATCCCACCGTCAACAAAGCGCAGGTTTGGGACATAAAAGTCTGGTTTGTCCGGGAGATGAGTCGTCAGCTTTGAGGCAATGAAGGTATTTGCGAGCTCCAACAATGCCTTTGCCCAGCAAAGCATATTGCATTCAATATACAGATAAAAGAGTTCGTCCAAAGCGCCATATGCCAAGCGCTTTCCACCTGGCCGAGTCCTTGGTTGACAGACACGCTTTTTGACTACAAGAATGGCCTCATTGACGGACTGCCTGCGCTGGCCAATACCTGTGTCGTTTAATGTGAAGAGGATAAGTGAAGCCAAGTGGGCTGCTTTGAACGTTCCAATACCAATTGCCTTGGCTTTGGGGTCGAATGAGAGTTGTCCAGCAATAGGAGATTCCTGCATGACTGGCGCTGGTGGAGGTTTTTTGTTGACAAGCTCTTCAAAGGTTGCAGTCCGAAGCGCCTTGTACTGAATTGTCAGGGTTGTGACACTGACCACTGTTGGACAAATCTGTTAGGTGGGCCATTCCGTATAGCGTTCGCGGAAAAGACTCACAAGCTCTGAAGTCAATACCTGAGATTTTTCCTCCCGCTATGAGCCCTTCTCTAATCTTGTCTGTGTTTGCTGGCCCTGAAGGTGGTGCAGTGTCCCGTGTAGACGCCTGGCTGCGATTACTTGCAATGCTTATATGATTCCCGGTCTTTGACTTCTTGGTTGAGGGATGAAGCTTTATTACTCTCAGTAAAGGCAAAGATGAGAATTTGATAGATCGTACTGGTTTTCTCCCAAAGGCTTCGGAAACCTCAGGCATATTTTCGTTGTCTGAGGCAGTGCTGGGCTCCGACCAAGGCCGCTTCTGTTGGAGATGTGAATTTCTCCTCTCTTTATCAGTGGAATTGTGAGATTCCTGGAATGTGGTCCTTGAGGTAAAGGTATCGTAGGCCCTGAGGGGTTCATTGTCTGGGAATTCAGATATAGTGGTTGCTTGTTGGGAGCGCTGGACCGTCGATGGCTTCACGTTACGGTTCTAGCATCAATCATAAATTGGAGATCATCATCAGGTGTACTATAGAAAAGCGCACCTCTTTGTAGTTCGAAAGCCGTTCCCACTCATCCGGATCAAAAACCAACCCAAACTCAATGGGCTCTGGAGCCTTAAACTTCAATGTTGGATTTTTCCCCTTGGTCAATGCAAAGAATCGTTGGGAGTCAAAGTATGGCTCATGAGGTATGACTCCTCGAAGATTGATCCACAACGACAGCTCCCGCACATCCATTGCGCCAGTATCAAAAGGAAACCCAGGTGCATATTTTTGAAGTCCTGGGTCCAGCAGCTGCACCACCTGAGAGATGATCTGAGCGGCAGTTGCATTGCTAGATATGTAGCCTCCTTCGGAAAGTGTATTGATGACACCATATGGTTGCTGAGGGTCGTTTAATTGGCATACAGGACATTCAAGCAGATAACATACCTTAAGCTTTTTACTCCCCTCTGGTTCAATGATAAACACTGCTATTGCCTTGATGGGTATCCGGTAAATGACCTCCTTTCCCTGCTTGACATTAGCATATCCAGCCCATCGGTCCCTCTCATTGACGTGATCAGCATGAGCAGAAGAGTAACCAATCGCAGAAAGGCGCGAAGATCCATGGTTATGGGTTGGATTGACAATGTTAGGCCGAGCCATAGGAGGTATTTGAGACCTGGGTAGTGCTGGCGGAGGCATAGACGTCACACGGGCCCCTAAATCAAAGTAAAAATAATTAGTGGTATGGTCACCATGAAAATCCCAATGCTGACCGGTTCTTTGGCCATTGTTAACTTGGCTCCGAATGGATACCAAGTCTACATTGCTCTGGCGGAGTGAGAGTTGATGTTGAGATTCACGTGGCGCCGAATACAATCCAGTAGATGCTGTAAAAATCATTGTTAGCCCAATATAAGCATGATAATAGGCGCTTATACATACTCGACCGTACCACCGTCGATGGCTTTGATTTATAATGATCAAAACATTTCTGGCAGATGTTCTTTCCTTCTCCTTTGGAATTTTGGACGGTATGCAAAGGCTGTCCAACCTTGACAAGTATTTGACAGCGGTGACAAGAAGTGTCTCGGAGGGCACGCGCATCCTCCGTGAACTGTACTTCCATTGAGGAAATAAAAGGATCAGAGGGGGTAAGAGAAAAGAAAGCAGAAAAAGCGATTGATAAGATTTGTGACAGGGACCCATCAAATTTCTCGTAAGATGTGATTGCGCTTTTTCAGCCACGCCACCCACACCCAACGCCCAGGATTTTTCATCTTCTATTTCTCAGAATATGTCATCTAATCAGTACAAGCCTCTTCGTAAGTAGTCTAATTGTAGGCTTGTGATAAATTAAGAATTAAAAGTGATCAGCTCCTGATGATTGGATTTTTCCAATTATTCAACAGTACTGGAAGCAGCGCAAAAATGACAAGGAGATTCTAGAAATAGTGCAGCAGCGTATAGACAGACAGCAGTATGGTATAGGGTGCGCCATTTATTACTGCAAATAATCTTACATTGACTACTATGATTTAGATACACATCCTTCCGGAAAATCCGCAAGAGGCTAGGCTTTCTCAGAACCCGTCAGCAAGGGCATACATTGGAATCTATCAGACCTGCTATTTTGCGACTCCGACTCCAATTCCCTAAGTCTGGAGCAAGAGAAATGTGTAGTCTTTTATTTCATGAGTACGGTTATTCAGTGTCTCGGTGAGTCAGCCAGTGTGGGTGACAGTTACCGGAGTCAGACAATCGTATATCACAGGCATCTAGTGATGGAATACTTCCATCGCTTTGAACCACAACTGGTGGCAGAGCGAAAGTCACGTCGCCTAAAGCGTAGAAGATTCTGGGCTGCAGGAGTCAATGACCTTCTTGCTGTAGATCAGCATGATAAGTGGCAGAGGTTTGGCTTGCGGTTGCATACTGGAATTGATCCATTTATTGGGCGTATCCAGTGGCTGAAGGTGTGGTATACAAATCGCAATCCACGCCTTATATCCAGCTACTATCTTGATTTCTTAGAAGAGTTCAAGCGTGCGCCAAGTTTCTTTTGACTGCTATTCTTTATTTATGAATTTTTCAGATATGCCCCTCGTCACACAGAGTGATCCCGGCAGTGAAAACTATGGCATTGCTAATGTAACAACTGCACTTCGTCATTGGCATGATCCAAACTTGCAGGGAACACTACAGCATCGATGGATGAGACAGAAGAAAAATGTCATGCCAGAAATTACCTGGTCTCAACTTCGGCGCAGATTCACTCCCGGCTTTGAAGATATTTTAGAGATTGGTGTTGTGAACGAGTGGTATGATATTGGCAATCCACTTGATGCGTGCGCAATTTTAATGACTACAGCAATGTCACTTTTATTAATATTGACTCTCCGTCTTAGACTCCTTTTTCGATGGATATTTATCCCCTGGATGCAGAAAGAATTAGATGCATACCGTGAACGCGTCAATAATTCTAAAAAGCGCGCTGACCGAAATAAGATCCTTCCTCATGGCGTACCAAATGATATTTTTGAACGGCCAGAACATTACGGATGCTTGGACTTTAAAGTGCGCATAGCTAAACTGCCCTTACTTGCTTGTTCTCACACCACCACAGATCAGCATTGAGGTGGAAGCACTTGATTATGTGCGAAATATTTATGCGCCTCCAAATGATCCAGTCTTTTGATTGGTTCCACCGGTATTCACACAGCTTGCAAGCCAGGTATATACTGGACTTGGAGAACCTGAAATTGGCAGGCACAATGTCTGGGATATTTACCTTGACATGCAAGATGGATTGACTCGGATCGCAAATGAAGATGGATATGTGGATACATTCTGGGAGCAGATTATGCAGGAAAGTGATGTAACTGCTGACTTTGAGGAAGAGCTACTTGAGGGGCAAACAGAGCTTCTTGGGGGAATGGATCATCCTCGCACCGATGGCTCTTACTACATGGGTGGCGTTAACGGAGGGCTAGGATTGGGTAAGTAATGTCATTGTGATGATATGACGCTTTCAGTTGACAGTCTCAAGATATCGAAAATAATTGTACCTTGGATGAACTGGATATGGAAGGATTGGATAAGGAAAGCGAAAGTGAGGATGATGAAGAAGAGATTGCAGAGGCACTGGTTGTGGAATTCAGTGACGATGAGTGAGTGAGGAGTGAGAGCTCATGCTTAGACAATGACCGTAACAATAATGTTATTTAAATCAACAATTACAATTCTTCATCCTCAAAATTTGACAAGTCACCAACTAATCCATCAGAGTCAGAAAGAAATGGCATCTCGGAACCTGAAGAAAAAGCAGATGGTGAAGGAGGAAGGGGCGGAATATCATAATCATTTGTTTCCTGCATGTCTTTCTCTTCCTCGGAATCTAAGAAAAGGCAGAGTGAGTATAGTATAATTTGACTAACCATTGAGCGGTACCTGATGGTAAAAATGTGTAGCTTCTGGAGGACCGGCGTAATTTGGGTTTATCGGATGGAGGTGAGGCAATAAGAAGACCTATGGTGATAAACCAGTAAGAGGAATGTGTGCGCACACATCACATCTCTGCAACTCACCTAATTGGGACATCTCATAATCAGCAGATTGTCTCCGCTTTTTTAAGGGTCCTGGAGGAGATACCCTATCATGGTCATCGGAACTTATGGGAGCAGGAAGTGAGGGTTGATCCACGCGCCGCTTCCGCCTTGACCACGAGTTGGATGAAGATGATAGAGTGTCTGATGAGTCAAAAGGTCTAGTGGCATTTGTAATCTTTTGGAGAGACTTCTGGGGTATGGTCTGGTCCTTCATCCGCCCAATGCCCTGCTTATTGGTTCCATCTAGCTTGAGCCTAGCGACTTCAATCCCAAAGGCCCATTGTTCATGAAAACTCAACGATAGTTGAGGATCACGTTTACAGTACATGATACTGGATAACGTCAGAAAATTCAGTATTTAAGAGAGAGATGAGCAGACGCACACATCAATTCCGGCAGTTTTTATTCGCCGCGCTACTCCGCAATAATCGAGGGGGCCAACAGTGTACTGCTCAGTATACTGGATGACATGCGAAAGAGTGAGGTTGCTTTGATCCTTGGCACCATAAACTTCAATTTTTGTGGTAATTGGCTTCGGGGTTCCACGCCTACATATGATAGTTAGAGGATGGTGCATAAGATATAGATATCTCCAGACTTACTTATAACCAGGAACGCTGACGTAGACCGGAGAGTCTGGTGTGGTCAATGATGAGTATAAAGGTATGATAGACCATATATTAGTGTCTTGGATACGATAAGCATGAGTCGGCCGCCATTTCCGCCCTTTTGCGCGCTGGCTGCGAAGCCCTTCAACCGGATCGATAGGTACATCTGGCAATTCAGGAGAATCTAGAGTCTTGTATGCTGTTGTGTCAAGCCAAAGATGGGATGTTGCTGCAACTAGTAAACTGTCAGTGACATTTATTTGCTTAGAATAAACAACGTACATTCAGGTTTCGAATAAAGGCGTGAGAGAGGATTGTCAGGAATAATACATGCCTCATCAAGGCCAGCCTCGTGAGCAAGCCTTTCCCAGGCTGACGGACCAAAAATCAGGGCTCCAAGATTGAGGTTCGAACGCTCTCCTTGCATGAGAAGGGCAGGTAAGCAAAGGTTAGGCTCAAAAACATCGTACGGCATCTGCGAGCCGTCAACGTGGGGAGGACAACGGGGAATGAGAATTTCCTCATCTTCTTCCTCAGCTTCTTCTCCCTCGTCTGGATTGCTGTCCTTCTCCTCAGGGGTTTGAGCATCACCATGACTGCTGCGAAGAATTCTCCGACTGCTGCGACGAGGCTGCACGTTCGCTTCACCATTATCCTCCTTTATAATCCCCTCATCTCCAGCAACCTTGTCTGTTGTATTCTGTTCTTTACCTTTGCCCTTATCCCCTCCAGCAGCCTTCCTTTTGCTGACCCAAAGCATCGTAAGTTCTTCCTTGGATGACATGGCCATTGAAGAAGCCTATGTATACCTGCATAAGCAGAAGGTAACAAATGAAAGCTTTCGTACCTCTCACCTCAAATCTTTGAAGTAGAGAGATAAAACGTGGAGTAAGATATGCCCTCTGCTTTCCGTACACTGACAGAGTGTTTGAATACTTGAGTCGATCGTCAACGGTAACAGCGATTGTATATCCAACCATATGGCGTCGAACAAGTGTCCTAAAAGAGTGTTGTAGAGTTGGGTAATGATTAGGCAAGAAAAGAAAGGCAGTTTTACCAGTTTTTGTCGTCGACTTGACCTCGGTGAACAAAAGAATAGAATGCTGCTACAAGGCGTGCAGTGCGCGATGCAGAATCAAAGAGTTCTGCCTCGGTAAGGCTTGGAGACAATCCTTTATGTAGCGTGAGGATTGTGGGATCACTGAGAAGAACGTATCATACCGGCTCTATGAAATATCTCTGAAATGGTGTAAACACCCACACCACAAAAAATGGGCTGCTTGCGAATGATTTCGGTGGCGTTTTGGCTCCGATTTGAAGCACCAGACTTGCGCCGTGTCTCAAGCCACGCTGCAAGTTCTGCAAGAAAGGGCTCAAACTGATAATAAATATCGCATTGTTGTGCCGGCAAATCTTCTCTAGTATGCGCCCAGTGACACTAACAATGTCCAAGAGTATCAGCAGTAAGTTTGAATAATTGGGGCTGTAGGAAACGCACCTGCATAAGCATGTCTTGAGTATTGAACGACATTATGTAGTTCTTGAATACAAACACGATGCCAACTTTGAATCCACGTTCCTGAAGCAAACGGACATCAAATCAAGCTGTTAGAACATAAGGGTATCACTCACCTCTCGTGAAACCACCGCAACCGAGCCATTCCACTTTGACTTCTCGTAGATTTGAAGAAATGTGTGTTGAAATAGCTGGATCTGTGATATGAATATTAAGCTGCATTTGGCACTGAAGTAGCGCACTAAATCGTACCTGAACCCAATAATCCTCTTTCTTATGGTCAGTGAACTTGAAGATAACGTTCCTTGGATGAGAATAGACCCCAGATAACCTAAGACCATGTGTAGAGATTGGGAGTGTGGGCTGATTTGGGGCTGTTGCATACTTCTTTGGGTAGACAAGGGTCTGGGAGTTTCGTTGGCCTCTTGCAATCTTTGAGGATGAAAGAAGCTCATAGACATGCCCAGCAACAAGAAGAGCATCCTGTTTACTGGCAGGCTTCCGCATCTCCGCCTTCTGTTCATCTTCAGTCCCATCAACAAGAATTTGTTCAATAATCTGCTCATTAGGTGGTTCAGTCTCGTGAAAGTGGTGCCCAGTTTTACTTGATATCTTGGTCTCATCATATTCCGGCATGGAAGTATGCAGAACAAGTCCTAGGGGAAGGATTGACAAGGTAGATGAAGTTGAGATTGAAGCTGATTATCCGGCAATTGAGTGTGACATGCCGTTACAGAGTGACATGCAGCCTTGCTTGTATGGAATTGAGATCTCACTTACAGTTAGTTAAAGTTTCTATGCAGTAGGACTATCTATATGATATACCAATGTACCCAGTACCCACAGCTTTCATTCAATTTACAGCCAAGAGCAGATTTTCGAGACCTGGTTGGGTGAGTGATGGGATGATTCATCACGGTTAGACAAGGGGGTGTCCAAAAAAAAATTAAGCATATCGGGTCGAATTTTTTTTTAAGGACCCTTGGCTTGACCTACCTACCTATCCGCTTACTAAGCTTACCATATATGGTATCCGGATCACCGGCAGGTTGATGGCCGTTGATTCCATCAATTTGTGATCTCTTCGGTATTTTAACTGGTGCATTTCCCCCCCCAGTCGACCCAGGTCTGACCATTTTGTAGGGGCTTGTGGCGAAAGGTGGGTACCAACAAACGTTAACCCGAATCGTTGGAGAAAGCCTGGACCCCGCGTTGTGGTAAATGCTGCGCCCAGAACCCCCCACAGACCCCCTTCCAAAAAAATTTTAAGGACCCCCAACCTTGACCTACCTATCCACCCCGATATCAAATATTCACCGTGTGACACCCCCTTGGATTTTCTCAGAGAACAAAGGGACATTGAGATCGCTGCAGGACGGTTTTCTGAAGCTTTCGGCCCCGATTTACTCCCAGGAATGACCTGCTCACCTGTACACGCGGTTCCCAAACCCAATTCCACCGATTTTCGACTCGTTACCAACCACTCTGCAGGAGCATACTCACTTAACTCGATGATCCCTTACGATGATATCGCGGGTATGCCGATGGACAACATGCGCCACCTAGGCGAACTGTTATTGTCCATCAGAGAAGGGTCGGAACGTCCGTTAACACTGTGGAAATCCGATGTAACAAGTGCGTATCGACTTTGCCCCATGCATCCTCTATGGCAGTTAAAACAGGTCGTTCGGATTGACGGTCAGAATTATATTGACCGTTGTAACTGCTTTGGAAACCGTGCATCCTATAACATTTGGGGTTCAGTCATGGCCTTAGTAATCTGGGTTGCACACCACGTCTTTGATGTGTTTGAACCGCGGTGCTATAACGACGACTCGTTTGGAATTAATGACGCCGACGACATGGTGTTCTACGGTCCTTATAACAAGTTAATCCCTTGAAACCAGTTCAAAATGTTGACACTGTGGGACAACATCGGCATCCCTCACAAGGAGAAGAAGCAAGTCCACGGGGCTCCCTTGGTAATCATCGGTATTATGGTCGACCCTAACAACATGATGATGGAAATGCCACCCGAGAAGTTGGAAGAGTGGATAGCGCAATTAGAACGTTTCGCGGAGAAGAAGAAGAGAATGTTCTATACGAAGCGACAGTGGCAACAGTTGACCGGATGGAGCAATTGGGCGTTCAACACCTTCCCCCTCCTTGCTCCTTGCTTGTCCAATATCTACGCTCGCCTTTCGGAAACGCCAGATAACCCTGAACACCGTATTTGGGCCAATATCCCTATTCGAGAAGATCTTGAGTGGGCTGTACGAATGGCGCGTGCCTCGTCTCCAGTACGTCTCCTGGAATCTACTGCTTGGGATGAATATGACGCAGATGTTGTCGTTGAAACGGATGCCTGCTTGGAGGGTCTTGCGATTTGGTTCCCAAAGACGAGACATGCATTATACTGTCCTATGCCTCCCGACATTCCAAACGAACTCATATTCTATCTGGAGGCCCTCACCGTCATGTGCGCATTCCTCTATATCACCAACGATACTCCTTCTCCCCTCAAAGTATTCATTTACTGTGATAACACGAACACCGTCAACATCTTCAACTCGTTTCATGCACTCCCACTATACAATCCTCTCTTGAAGCTAACGGCCGAACGAATGATTACGGGGAAGCATAAACTCAAGGTTCGACATATCCAAGGAGAAGACAACACAATCGCCGACCTTATATCGAGAGCCAACTTCGCTGAAGCGAAGAGGCTTTTCCCTTCCATCCTCATTGAACATTTTCTACCCCCTCGAGATTTGCTGGGGGCGGTCCAGCAATGATCGTATCGCCAATTAAATCCAGGCAACCCAAACGGGTCGCCTGGTCGATCGAGAAGTTATATCATGAACGTTCGATCGCTCTTGGTGCGTCTTTAGCTGACAACACTTTTTCTTCTTATGGTTCTGCCTTAAACTCGTATCTCAACTTCGTTAAAATACACAAGATGCCCGTTCAACCAACCCCCGATACACTGTCGTTTTACGTCGTATACATGTCACACCATATCGAACCCAAGTCTGTGCGTTCTTACTTGTCGGGAATATGCAACCAGCTAGAGCCGTACTTCCCCGAAGTAAGAACCGTTCGAAATGCTCCAGTCGTAAAGAAGGCGCTGGCTGGGTGCATCCGACTCTACCAATCTCCGACAAAACGCAAACTACCCATCTCCAGAGAACAACTCCTAACAATTTGCACAACACTAGACAACTCCACTCATCACAACGACTTGTTGTTTATCTCCCTCCTCCTTTGTGGATTCTACGGTTTACATCGCTTGGGCGAGTTAACTGCGAGGTCCACGTCCGACAACGACTACAGGAAAACCATCAAGGTTATGTCTGTCAAGATTACACCAAAATACTTCGAGTACCTCCTTCCATTTAACAAAGCCGACCACCTCTTCGAAGGCGATCGAATTATCATACAGAAGATTCAACATTCAACCGACCCATATAAACGATTCATTACCTACTTCAGGTCTCGCCACAATCTTTTCCCACTTCGCCGCGAACTATGGCTCACATCAGAAGGAAAACCGCCTACTCGCGATTTCTTTCTGACAAAGCTACACACTTTTCTGTCCAGCGATTACGGTGGACATTCACTTCGAGCAGGCGGCGCAACTTGCCTCGCGGAAATGGGAACCCCACCGTACATTATTCAAGCGTCGGGTCGTTGGAATTCAGACACCTTCCAACGGTATATCAGGAAGAACCCCACTCTGATGCATGCACTTACCTTCTCTGCCATCGACAAGTAACGACTTCAGCACTACATCCCTACATGCGATTGGTTTACGACCATGGACATTCCCCTCTATGCGATTGGTGTTTCTACCATGGACATATTTTCATATTTCACCTTATACTTCTAGCTTACAGTGACATCGTTTGCGGAAACAGCAACACGGACACTACCATTTCTTTCTACTCTCTTTCCCCATCGCCAGAAGTTCCTCCTGCCTCACAGCTCCAAGTAGGGTTTAGCACGTCCAGTCGAGTAGAAAAGCATCCTGTTCTAGGTACAGTTAGTAAACTGCCCAGAATAGACTTGCTATTTCCTACCATTGG
>JABAJW010000176.1:0-12643 GCA_018855395.1 Arthromyces matolae | reverse complement strand
ACCACAGTCCAGGAGATCGCCTAATACGCTACTCCTTGGGCTCTGGTCGGGTTTTTCCCTACATCTAAGTGACAAGCAAACATCGTATAGATTGGTCGAGCCAAAACACAGTTTTTGCAAGTCCAATCTGATGAAGTGAGTCACGTGTTCAGTACCTGGAAAAGAATCGGACGTGACACAATTCATCTCAACCATAACGTCGATTCTCTTCCAGGTAAGTATAATGTAGGCGGGTTTATCGACCATAACGTCAATTCTCTTCTAGAGTTTCTATCTCTTGTGTCCCACCCTCCCTCCCTTATATAAGTAACTAGGCGAAGGTTACAACAAGATATATTCACACCAGAGTCCAGGAGATCGCCTAATACACTACTCCTTGGGCTCTGGTTGGGTTTTTTCCCTACATCTAAGTGACGAGCGAACATCGTACAGATTGGTACGGGTAAGTTGATGAACTCCGGGTATTGATGTGGTTTCTGATAACCGGGCGATTTCACATGGCTACGAAAATCGCGGAAAATTTCCCACGGTGGCATTCCCATCAATTTACTGCTCCCTGCTGGATTGTATAACCTCGATCTTAAAAAGATCTCGGAACCACCGAAATGACACTCCCTGCAGAATATCCTTGTGACGCATCATTGTCTCCACCCCAGCTAGCAGTTCAACTTCGTGGGTAGGGTAATTCTGCTGTGCTGGGTTCAACTTAGCTGAATAAAATGCAGCTACGCCCGCAGTCTTCCAATCGTCACCCTGGCTCACGACTCCACCTACACCCGTTACACAGCCGTCTGTCACCACGTTCACGGGTGCTTTGTTAGGGCCATATCGAAGCGGACGACGATGGTGGTCCCGACACTCGACTGCTCGCCTTTTGACCTCTTCAAAGGCGCGTTGGTGCGTCTCTGTCCAGCAAAAAGGTGTGTCAACATTTGTGAGACCATGTAGTATGCCCATAGGGATCCTAACGCGGTCTATATCATCTGCTAGGTATCCAGCTGCACCAAGAAACCCCTGTAACAGCTCACGCGAAGTAGGCGTCTTCCACCTTGCCAGAGCGTCGACCTTGTCGGGGTCCATCCTGATACCCTTGTCGTCCACGATCCGACCCAAGATCTTGATCTCCTTCGCCAGTAACTTGATCTTTTTCTCACTAAGGTATAACTTTTCGCGCTTAAGGATGTCAATCACGATCTTAACATGTTTTATTTGTTCCTCAAGAGAGTCAGAGTATATCACTATGTCATCAAGATACACGTCCATCCAGCAACCGATATACTCTGAGAAGAGGTGATTCATCAGCGCCTGATATGTTGCAGGTGCGTTGCAGTCTCCTGGTGTTCAGGTATAACCCTAATTTGCTCATACGCATCCTGACCATCTATTAGTGACCTGTATTTGCATCTTGCCGCTCTCCTCAATATCCCTTCCATGTCGGGTAAAGGTGAGCTCATTTTCTGTGTGTTCGCATTACGCTCTCTGAGATCTACAACCGTCCTTAGACGAGGAGGTCCAGCACCAGGCTTCTTTATACACAACATTGGAGCTGAACTCCTGCCCGTGGCTATCTCCCACCTCCCAGTCTTCACATAATCATCCTGTTTTTCCAACCACTGTGACAAAAACGCCTCCGGACACCTGGCTGGTCGCCAGGGATATACCTTATTCTCGTCTATCAATGGTATTTCATGGTTTATCGCTCTGAGAGGTGGTAGTGGGCATTGAGACGCTTTTTTACAGATCGGCCTCGCATACTCAAGTAGCAGCTCCCGCGCCTCCTCTATACTCGAGTTATAGACCTTCACCATCTTCGATGCCAGCTCCTGGACGCCTCCACCCTTCATTGGCAAGCTGGTAGTACTTCCAATGACCACATGAGTCAGGTTAAGGCCGACAAGTACGCTGTGTTGGTAAAACCAAGGTGTGCCTAATATCAAGTCATAACCAGACAAGTTCATAACATCGAACTTCCTAGTCTCTCGAATGCCCTGGTACTCCAACTTAGCCTCCACACTATAGTTTATCTTCGAGCGTGAGCCCTGCGCCGCCATTTGTACGTTTAACGGTGTGCTCAAATCTGTCTTTTTTAGGCCTAACTGACTCACTATGGATGAGGATACGAAGTCCCCAAGCGAACCTGAGTCTAGAAGAGCTCGACATGGGTTTCCGTCGATCCTAACCACCACCACTACTGGGTCAGGGATTTTTCGTGAAGAATCCCTGGGCGTTGACGCATTGCGCTCCAACATCCTTCTCGTTCCAACAGCTGGGCCAACGGCCTTCACCTTTTTGTTCTTATTCTTGGACACCTCATCTGTCCGTCGGACGTCAACCATATGGACGCTGAGCCCATCCGGCTCGTAGGTTGCGACCTCTTCAAACGCGGATATTAGATTCGCGATGTACATTCCCAACTCGGGAAACGAATCGTCTTCTCCCCAGTCTTCCTCAAGAATCCAAAGTCCTAGACCCCTCCTGTCGTTCCAAGGGTCCGAGACTATAGCCTGCAACCTTGAACTCGCCCTAACGACTCTCTTGGCGTATAACATCCGTAGGACAATCCTTTCCTTATGCACGACCTCAGAACTAATCATGGTCTTCCAGTTCAACACCCAGTCCTGTACCTCGTACACCAGTAATCCATCCTCTTGGATGGTCGGTGTAACCTCAAAGCGGTGAGTGCTCTTCTTCTTTCGGTGAGCCCTGGAGTACCCATCCTGACCTATCTCTAGTATCCACTTGAGTTGGTGGGCGTGCGGCCAGTCCACATGACGTCGTCGTTTCCACAGCCTCGTTTCCTCTATGGATATGCCAAATTTCCTCGCTCGCACCATAGCATAATGCAACGCCAATGAAAAGTCATTCCCGGTGACTAGCCAATCATCTACCGGTTCGTCCTCTAATGTCCTATCATCAAGAATGATATACTGGGTCTCGCTCACCCTGTATACATGGAATCGGTCACCATCCCCATACAGTTCATCACCAGGGTAGGGGCCCTGGGACTCCAGCAAGAATTCCGCTCTCACTGCATGTGGATCCCTTGTAAGTTCACGACGTCTAGGGTTTTCATATAGACTCAAAACTTCATCCAGAGACATCCCAATAATCTTTGACTTCTGGTATCCAGTGCGGTTCGGAAGGGTCACTGGATCCCGGTATCTTCTCCACCTAGGTCTGCCTCTTGGTCTGGGCGTGATTCTCACACCCCTGAAGTAAACATGAGCTGAGTAGACTTCATGATCCTCCTCTGTGCTTTCAATCATTTCCCTCAGTCTATCAGTCTCCTCAAACGTGATATTATTGCTTCGTACACCTGGCGGACCTCCTGACGAAGGCCCTGACATGTTCTGCCCTTTGGGGCAGTTCCGACTCAAGTGGTCATCACCACCGCAGTTGAAGCAGAGACCTTCCTTCCGATACCTCTCCTTCTCCTCAGGCGTTAGTTTCTTCTTGTTCGAGTTTCCCTGCTTATGTTTCTTCGAACGTTCACGACTGCGGTCTTTATTCCTATGGCCACCGTGACTGTTGCCAGACTTATGTGAGTTGTCTTTATTTGACTCATTCTTCTTATGGTTTGACTTATGGTTCGATTTAGAGACCGACGGTTTGACACTAGGGTCCTTCCCATCTCTCCTACGCTCCTCTGTCATTCCCAGAACTCGAGCTATTTCAAACAACTCAGCCTTGTCCACAATTTCGCCCCATTTTGCCCTCTCCGGGTTGTTGAAGACGAGGAGCCAAACTGTAGAACAATTTGCGGACCTTTTCACGCTTGGACGCTCGCCCAGTAAGTCTGTACTGGTTTTTTAATTCAGCAGCAAACTCACGAGCCGGAGTAGAACCCTGGGTCATGCTCTCTAACTTCTTCTGTTGCAGCAACCTGAAATTCGGAGGGAAGCATGCGTTGAACAACGCCTTGAAGAAGCTGTTTAGCGTCCATTTCTTCGGACTCATGGCAACCGTACTCAAATAGAACCGGTATGCTTTTCCCTTTAAGAACGTTGCGACTTCAGTTACATGATATTCCTCAGGTACCCACCCTTTAATCATGTAACCCCTCGCTTGTGACACAAATTGGAAGTAGGTCACTGGGTCATCCACTCCGTCGTACTTCTCGGGTGCAGTGGGTTTAATCTGTCCCCAAGTACCACGCTTAGGCTCCCTGGACCTTTTACCCCTTCCAGATACGACCCTACGCCTACGTTTTGGCGCTCCATCACTATCATCGCTATCGGAACTTCCTGGTGAGTCGCTCCCACTGTCTGAGCTATCGGACGGGCTATAATCACCATCTGAACTTCCACCTTTCCAGGAGTCGCTCTGACTGTCGGATTCGTCGCTCGAAGCGTTCACAAATAGTTTCTCCAAGTAGGTTTCCTTACCAACCCGGTCACTTGTCTTGTGAGTGCTTCGAGCCTTCCGTTTCTTCTTCTTCTTTTTACCATCCTCGGATTTCACGCCATCAATAAGGTCCTCAAATTCCACGGACAAAGGTTCAACAGAACCCCGTTCCCTTTCGTAGGGGTCGACTGGCTTCTTGGATCCATCGTCGCCCCTTTCCTGAGCTTTCTGTGAGTACTGCCGCATCTTCTTAAGTGCCTTCTTCTGTTTCTTAAGAATTTTCTCTTGTTCCTTTAGCTCGGCATACTTCGCAGCTAACTCAGCGTGAGCTCTAGCGATACTCTTTTGTTCCTCATCAGTGAGCTCTTCCTCACTCTCTACCTCTTGTTTATTTTTTAACGACTCGAATCGTACAGCTTGTTTGCCAGCTGATAATTCCCCATCCGACAAGTTTAGCCGCTAGCGCCCCCTAGTTCCTGGGATCAACACCCTTGCCTTTTCCGACCTCAGGGTTGCTAGGACCCTGGTCGCGTCTATCACCATCATTGATCTTAATTCCCTTTTTTATTTCCGGCCCTCCTCCACTCAATTTCTTTGCTGATTGTTATGTTACATTCAAAATCCACACAAGGTAACACGAGGTAGATAGAGAAGAAAGGAAAGAGTAAGAATGTGGGTGAGGGTACATTCAATTTATATCTTGTACATTTTGTTTTCTCAGTTCTGTCCAGCACCCGAACCAGAACCCGAACTTGAACCTGCATCTCAATAACGCAAACGACGGAGATGAAGGAAGGAGTCTAACGAGAAAGATGCCAATCTGGAGAAGGAGAGGGAAAATGAGAATGAGTGGGATGGTGAGGAGGTGGTAGCGAGGTGGAAGCGCGGAAGATTTTCAAGGGCAGCGATGTGGGGAGGCAAAGGAGGACATCACCAAGGAGAAGGAGAAGGAGAAGGAGAAGGAAGTCGATGGGGAAGGTTACGTGAGGATGGGCGAACACGATGGGAAGAAGGCATGTCTTTTTTCCCTTCCGTGTCTACATACTCACATTTATCCTCCCAGGTACACACGAGCGCGAGCCTAGCCCAGCCGTCCAAGACAAGCCTCAATCTCAACGTCGACGAATGGACCAGTTTCCTAATCCTCAGTCCCGATCACTTTCATCTCCAAGATAGAGCAGACACACAAGTTGACGGCGAATCACGAGTCGAGCCCCAGAAAGGCAGGGAAGCCGAACTTGAGAATAAACATGAACGAGGTGAGATTGCTCAAACATGTACAACCACAGGCATCTCTAATGCATAGTGAGCATTTCCTCTCTACCTTCGAACGTCAATGAATAACTACTTTTTCCCGTTTTGTTTCAGCTCGTTCTGAATCTCCAGCACCTCCGCACTCTCATAGTTCGATTCAGACTTCTATCCAAGCACCACAGAACCCAATGAGTGCTTGGGATCTCACATTCCCCTCGTTCTCTGACCTAGCCGAGATACGCTACAACTTCAAAGAGGCATTCGCGTCGACATCAATTCCAGACACAGCGTCCACTTCTTGGATATCCAATTCTACTATCACTCGTGATCGAGACCGTTCTTGCTTTTCTCCACTTCCATTAGATGGATAGAGTGGCGATGGCGAAGCTGAGGCACCTAAGGGATTGGGATTCTTGTGGGATTCTCGATCAAAAATCCTTCCAACTAGGCTCCTTCTTATCTATCAGACCAAGTACAGCATCGACATCGGAATTCCCCTAACGTTGCTTTATGCGATATATACATTATAAATAGTGTTGTTTATAGTAATGCTTAATTAAAACGGGATAACCTTGCTCCTAGTCAAGTCTTAACCACCCCTCAGTACTAGTCGGGAGCTCCGGCGGGGTGGAGGAAGGATGTCCATAGGATCGGGAGAGTTATCGGGAGGATGGTCGACGTGGGGTGGGGCGAGCATACACCGAGGACAAGAAACGTTGATTTTGTATGCCGACGCGAGTCGTCGAAGCCCATCATTGGTATTAGGGCACGGGAGAACATCAGGCGATAGCGGGGACGCTGTTTTGCCGCAGAGGACGCTGTAACATCGAACTACGTGGCCACAGGTCCGGGAGTAAAACTCCCATATGCCGCATCGACACGCTGAGCCTGGGTGGAGCGAACTACGAACTTGGTATCGATCCGATGTGTCCCATTCATCGAGTTCCAAATCTCTGACCCTCCGCGGCATTGCTCTAGAAAGCTAATAGTGATGGTTAGATGATATCGCTCTTCATGAAAACGAGATATCTCACTATAGATGACGTATAAAGGGGTCTCAAAAGGATAGGGGCTGGAACGTTGAAGGGAAAGTTGAAAGTGTCTGTGTCTAATGATTAATCACGCCGCACATGGAGTAGGGAGCATCTGTACTGACCTGAGACCAGAGGCTGGAGGCCTGTAGATTGATGCTTAAAAGTTTTAATAAAGGCGAGATCGCTGTCCGGCAGCGGCGAACGGTATGGTGATATAGTTGTGGTAAGAGAGTTTCGTTTCTCTGAAGCTCCTACTTATATAAGGATTACCATCAATGTCACATGATCCCGGAACAATTCCGTCCGGCTTTGACTTCTTTGATTGCCATTGAGCGCTTGAGCACCAATCTATCCGGTTCTCATTTTCTCTCCATTTACCTCGAGCTCATTATCCCTACACAAACAAATGACATCGTTGACAGAAGTCGTGTAGAAGGAGTAGGCGAGAAATATACCCTGTTTACGGGTCGATGAAGGTTGAACTCGTTGATAACCATTATTGACTGATCATCATCATTCTTTCTTTGTTCTGACCATCCAGCCAAGCCACAGATATCGAAACTGGTGTTCAGTCCATTCCGTTTGACATGGAGGAAGATATTCTTCGGCAAATTCTATTCGTTATCATGAAATTTCCGAGATGTAAATGATTAGATTGGATTGATTCCCATGCATTGACTTCCACGGTCCTTCGTGACTGTGCGTTCTATCCCAGTAGCGTCTGTCAACAATGGCTTCACAATAAGGAGAAGGCAAAATACACACCATCTGTTTACTGTTTGCAAGAGGATTTGTCTCGAAAATCCAAGATGGTGCGTGCTTTGACTCTCAAGGAGGGAACTGCAACCGGTATTGTTTCCATGTTTTTCAGCTGGCCTTGCGTTACTTCCCCGGGTCCTCACCTCGCGATGTGACCTGGGATAAAGCAAAACGTCAGTTGTTCTCTTGTTGTCAGCAACAAAGAGCTCACTAGAATCGTCATATCCGATTCATCTCGGAAATAGCTTTCAAAACAAAGTTGACGCGGCCTTGGAGGCTTAGAGTCGATGCAAAGAGAGGGAAAGGACGGGAAAGGGAAAAGCGAACGGGAAACATGGGGAAAATGAACGAAGGTGTTGGTGGAAATTTCTCAATTGCGGGAGAATGATAAAACGCACAGTCCCAGTATTCACAACGAGCATTTGACTTGAATACCGGGGAGAGTGGATGATTATGATTGCCTGAAGATATAACCTGACCTAACGTTAACGTTGTTGACTTCACCGCTACCCCTGCTTGGACATTGATTCTTTCAGTACGTAGAGACACCTTTTCTCAAATTTTGACTTTTCTCTTTCTCCCCGTCTTGTCTACTTACTGCGCCGACAAAAACGAAAACAGGCCGCGTTCTAGGCCTTCCAGCTCTGAGCTGTGTCTATCCCTAAGTATGTACATCCACATGCTCAACGTTCTGGACTTCCTCACATGTCCGCTTTTCTGAATCACCGAAAGACGCCTTTTACTTTGAGTATTTCGTGCCCTTGTACCCTTATGGATATATCCTTCGAGTCAAGCTCAAGCAAGGCACCCGCAATGCTCGGAGGACGGTGGTCATTGGTCTTGGTTGGTCAGATCCAGCCCCTTCTTTCTTTCTCTGTCATTCTATTCCGAGATCTGATAAGATCGAGGTTTATATCTTTTGTGGTTGAGAGCAGTGTGGGAATATCCTGACGCTTTTTTGAGGCCATGTGATATGCCGTTTTATATCACTGTTTTTTGATCCGTTTCTTGTCATGAGCTTTACCGTACTTGCATCTTTGCTGATTTGTTGTGAGAATGTATAAGTACTGGCCTCGTTTGCTCTGGTATGAAAGCAGGTATGTATAAGGTACCACTTAGGTACTCATGCGTGTGGCCGTGCCTTGCAACTCTGCTATCTCCATGGCTATCATCCCCCTCCATATCTTCTTCGGAAGTGCTTCCCCCTCACTCTCATCTGTATCTTCTCCGGTTCTCACCTTCCTTTGAACTGTAAACTTCTCCTTCACCTCGTCGGCCACTGATTCTTCCGCGTGTCGATCTGTCCCTTCTCTTAACAGTGTGATCGATCTGAGGACGGTATTCATTCGCGCTTTACCACCTCGCAGCGGTACAACGACGAAGGAAACTTGAATGGCGACAAGGTCACCCTTTCGGAACGTCTGGGGTTTGATTTTACGATATCTGGATGGAATTGCCTCGTGAGTCGTGATGTTTATCCTGTGTATGCACACTCACCTATATTTGCCGTTGTAACCCCTTTTCCTCATGATGTAGTTTACGATGTTGTCTTCCGTACGTTTGAATCCTTGACAAACGAGGCTCTCCAACGCGCTGTCAGGATCCGAGTAATTGTTGTGTGGTATATGGGCTTCCGTCGTTGGTGCGTCTCTCAACGGTGTCAACAGTCAATAGGCTGCACTAATAGTGTCTCGATCCGTTCCGTCAGATAAATCTTCCAATACGCCCTCCTTGAATGCTCGATCAAACATGGCGTGGATGGACCGCATGGCGTTCCGCGCGTTTTCGTAATCGAGAGTTTGTAGGCCGTCTATCTCAACGGATTGCTTGATGTACTTGACGCGGGTCTTGTCTCTGGTATCTGTATGAGAATATCATTTGAGTCATACTAACCTGACGTTCAGAGTGCTCTTGTTGAATGGTGGAAGATTGTGGTCCGTCAGCTCACCATATACCGTGAAGACAAGCTCTTTGTCCGTAGGTTTTCCTCCATGCATCCACAATAACCGGCGGTGCTAGTGGTGTATTGACACAGGAATTCCGTGAGTTAAAAATTCTGAATGAGATCCCAAGGCTACAGTTTGTGGGTGATCTGCCAAATGGATTTTGTGCGATGGTATCAGCACAGCTGATGAATACATTTTAGAATCAATGAAGGCATGTCTAATATGAAAATTTTGGTAGTCGTTACTTGAAGCGCCACAGTTGCGTTGTACCAGAGGGTGAGATTGAGTTGGTTCTTGAGCACGTTCTCAGGATATAATACACATCTTCAGATCTCGGTAACTGCCGTGCTGGCAACGGCCCACTTGGATGTATATGTACAGTCAGTATGTCTTTGCCGGGTCGTCGAGGATCTCCTCCGGGTACCTTTCGCGGAGATTTGTGGAGTGTAGTGGAAGTGATAATTTCAATGATACGACACTGATCATATGCATGACAGCAATCGACGTTTGAGTGGTCAGGTGAAGGTTGACTGTTGATAAATCGACCATTCGAGCTGTCTTTTGGTCCTGTCTTTCTCGAGGCCCATTTGTTTGTTTTACGAGGGTAGTGAATGCTCCATGTTTCGCGGAACACGAGTTTTAAGCTATGGACCGATATCACCAACGTGCTACTAGGATCCATGCTTGTTGTACTATTTTTGTAATTGCGACACCATTCGATCGGTATCTTGAAGTATTCCTTGGATTGCCGCGATCATGAACGTCCTCTCGACGTATTTGGCCTGGACGACATCCATGTTATATAAGATTCGAAAGGGGTCTCACTCCTCAATGTTTAGCAGGAATCGAAATCTTATCCTATCGCCGGTACATAAGTACAACGAGCGCATGAGTTTTTCGGAAATAACTGGTCCTTGTTTCTAAGAAAAGATTCCGAGATCTGAAAAGATCGAGTTCCGAGATCTGAAAAGATCGAGGTTTATTGGTTTGTAGAAATCGTGTGGGAAAAATGGTACATTTTTCGGTGCCATGTTATGCTCAGCAACAGGCAGAGGCTACAGCTTGGGACGAACGTAGGGGAAAGGTTGTAAAACCTACTACGACCCGAGCTAGCTCTGCAAGGGCTTCCCCAACTAAAGTCACCCGCACTCGTTCCACCAATCAACTCACAACCACGTCCTCTGACACCAGCGGTACTCCAGGTGCTGATAAGAGCCCTGGAACTACTGACGCCTCTACCGTCGATGGACAGGAAGTTGCGAAGACCCTACAACTTATCCTTCCGAACAATACGACTGGAGCCAAGGATAAGGCTCGGGTTGACACCAACATCCTCACCTTGGCCTCGCACATCGTCTCAATCATGAGCGGGCTGGATGCTCTCAGAACCGCTAGCACAAACGAGGTCCATAAAGCATTAACAGAGATCAGCTCCCTCCGTTCCATCTCCCATGGGAACGCCTCCGCCATTGACAGCCTCAAAAAAGAGCTAAAGGAGCTTCGTGATCTTCAGCCACTCTTTGACGACTCCATTACACCTAAACCGACATACGACTTCGCTTTGGACGGTCGTCTCGATGCCATCCTCAGCCAGATGGGCGAGAATGTGCGCGAGTTGGAGAAGAGGATGATGGATATGCAAAAGGCTGCAGGTGTCGAGTTCAAGCGCCTACAAGGGGTGGAGAAGTCAACATCCACAATGGTCCAGAGCTTGGCTGGCAGGGAGAAGTCACTTGGTGTGGAGATGGCTACTTTGAGAGGATCGATGGGTAACGATGCACAGCTCATGGACTCGATAAAGAAGAAGGCAGCTGAGGCTCAGGCAAAGGTGGTACAACTGGAGAAGGACATGCTGCTGGTTAGGGGAACACTGGCACGGCTTGAGAAGGAGGTGCTCGCCGGAAAGACTTCAGGCAACCCATTGGTCAACCCTTCCCCTACAGCTCGCATCGCTGCCACTGCCTTTCCCGGGATGACGGCTAGTACCACTCCTACGTTCGCACCTGAGGACGGTCCTGTCCGACCCGGAACACCTGCTTTGGGGGGTCCTGCCTCCAGGATGGACTTTCCTGGTCTCTATGCTATGGGGACTCCGGCTTCTACCAACCCCACTCCTCCACCCAACATGTTCATGACCAACAAACGCCCACGTCTCTTATCAAATGGTAGACGTTCTCTGTGCACCGTGGCCGTACGAATTAAGGAGGTACCAAGCAGCTCTGAGGGCGCTGTGGCTGCCTTCAAAGCGGTTGTCAAGCAGACTCTCAACATGAGGAAGCAAGATATACCTACCTTCGATGTTTCGGTTATAGAATCCGTGGCAGGTGTGTTAGTGGTGCGCTTTGAGTCTGTAGATGTAGCGAGGCAGTTTGTTGTGGCTTTCAATCAAGGAGCGGTCTCAAAGATGATGGCTCCCCGGGCTGAGGTGATGATCAACGATGGGAGCTTTTCTTCTAGCGAGGCTGAGATAGAGGCTGTAGATCGTTACCTGACGGGTCCCTCGGATTTTTACTGAGGGTTGGGGATGACTTAGTCCACAATTCGTTGTCTATATGTTCATGGAATATAGGTGGTGATTATGCCGTTAAGATCCTCAGCCCGGAATTTAAGCTGATACTAGAATCATATGATATTATTTTACTACAAGAAACACATCTGTGGAGCACGGAAGAACTGAGTACTCCCTCACCAGAAGGATACCAGACCATCTTTTGGTGTCGCCCACAGAAAGCATGCTTTCAGAGAAGAGGAGGTGGTGTGGCGGCACTGGTTCGAAATGGAATAACTGCAAAGAGAGCACGACAGTGGTGCAGTCCGGACATTCTTACTCTGGACTTAGAAAACAGCTGGTTGGTGAATGCATACATCCTCCCTGAGTCATCACGATGGTCAGGTTGGTGTGATGCCTCACCTGAGGACAAACTGTGGGAAGTGCTGGCATCCTTGAGCACATCCACCAAGCCTGTGATACTTATGGGGGATATTAATGCAAGGACCGCGTCTAAATGCGGATGGGAGTCAAGCCCTTTGAGATCCTCTGCAGATGAGGTCCTTTCTACCAAAGGGAGAAGCTTTCTTTCAGCACTTGAGTCTGCGGAAATGGTGATATTGAATGGCACTGAATATGAATCCAACTGCCCAGGACGGTTCACATCATATCAGCCAAGAGGCATGGCAGTGGTGGACTACTGTGTGATCTCAGGATGGGCACTAAGCTTGGTGAAGAGCTTGAATGTGTCTAAACCTTGCGATACAATAGAAGACGACTGGGCTGACCATGTGCGCATTGAGGTTACACTGGAAGGA
>JABAJW010000174.1:2346-12712 GCA_018855395.1 Arthromyces matolae | reverse complement strand
GAGCTCAAATCACACACTGACCATAAAAATATAACTAGTATCCGGAACCATCCCGCCCCTCCTCAACAACTCTTTCAAATCCCAAAATTGACCATGTATATCCCCACAAATCGTCACAGGGCTTTGAACTGGTTGGATATTTGATTCTTCTATTAAGAGAGAACGGACGTGTGAACAGAGGGCTTTGATATCGGATTCGGGGAGGTGAGTGCATGTGAGGAGTGTTGTGATGTATGAATCGAGAGTTGAGAGACGCATGGCAAATATGAGAGGAAGAGGAATTTAATCCCCCTTGCCAGGAGAGGGACGCGTCGAAGGCTGGATTATGTTGGCAAGGCAGTCGTAGTCGTCATCAGATTTGCAAGCCATCTAATCAGTTTGCTACCAACATTACTGACCGTGGGAAAAGATTTGTTTGTGACCCTGGTCCTAATACTTAATTCGTTGAGTTCACCATTGTCCACATCCTCCATGTCAATGATTCTTCGGGTTAGAATCTTATAATGAGGTGAGTGATTCGCCCAATAGCCAGTTTCAGTGCTTAATGCGTTCATATAGGTCCATAGACTGTATTAATTAGATGCTATACTAAGTAATTGTCAAACAACTTTTCGCAACCGACTGAGGCATCGAATCCAAGGAAAACATCCCAACATCAAATTATAACTCTCGGAAAACTGATCCCTTTAGCTAAATGCTCGAGTGAGTAGCGCACATTCGGTATTTTCGTAAGCCTTTCCATTCAGTACCGACTTTTTAACGACGCGTTCTTTTTCTAGCAGATGTGACGCGTATCTATCTCAAGACTTTCTTCAAACAATACAAGTATTGAGTCAACGCGAAGCCATGCAGCTTGACCTATGTCATACCCGATGCTCGGTCCAATAAGTATAGACTTAACGCGAAGGCGCGCAGCTTCAAGACCTATGTCATACCCGATGCTCGGTCGACGGCCGCCTGAACACATCGCCCCGCCCTGCGGCCGCTTTCTTTCCAAAATTTCCAAGTTTTTTTTCTTCTCTCTTCTTTTCTTCAAATTTCCAAGATCACTCGCGGCACAGCACGTGCTTTGCGTTCCCCAATTCAATTTTCCGACATAGGCGGGCTTGCCGAAGGCGGGGCGCTTACACATCCTCAAACATCGATTCTTTATTGGTTCGTTAAACTTTTTTACCGAGGCGGCGGGGGCGCGCTTGCGCCTAATTTGGATTACTTACTTTTTTGTTCTCCCTCCCGACGATCATAATTTAGTTTAGGGTGATCGCGGCGCAAGTGGCACTGCACGAAAACAACTCGGATTCAGGCCGTCGTCGTGCGCTTTTTTCTTATACTTACATGTTGTCATCGTGATCTCACTATGGTTCTATGATGAAACCACATACAGTTCAACACCTCTGGAAGTTTTCCTCGGTTCATTTCGCCGCTCAATCTTCGCTGTTCAATTATTTCGATCTTCAGGAGACGATGGTGATATCATCCTATCATCATGTTTGCGCATGGCAGTGACCCTCTGGGGTATATATGGCATGCGTTCGAAGACGTCGAAGTCCATCCACTCCCCATCCTAACACAACTATCGCTATTTTGCTTAACAGTTGACTCTTTTTGAAGTCATCCACTTTCGTTTTCATTGACTTAGCACACTTGCTACCACTACATCTACATCGTCACACAAGCATCTATCAAGATGTTCTCACTCGTTCGCTCTCACGTCTTTGTTCAACTTGCCGTCCTCGCAACTGGCTTTTTGCAAGTTCAGGCATTTGATAACTCTCGTTCTGATAACGTGTGTACTTTCTTTCTTTCTCTCTCCCCTCCTGACTTTGCTGATTGGCTTTGATCTTATATAGTTGGCTATCTACTATGGCCAAAACTCCTATGGCGCAACACACTCTACAAGTTCAGGGCAAAATTCTTTGGCATCTTATTGCTCTGTACGTATCCTCTGACGACCTCTTTTGACTTTGTTAAATTATCTTGTCCTTTCGATAGGATGACACCGTCAACGCCATTCCTATTGCCTTCCTCTCCGATTTCTTCTCCACCGGCGGTCTCCCCGCATTAGACGTCAGCAGCGTCAGTCCCCCCCCTTTCATCCTTTCCTTTCTTATCACTAACTTGTCACCCGCGTTTTCCAGACCTGCAGCGTGTCTGCCAACGGCGCATTCTCCGGTACTGCCCTCCCCAATTGCCAGTCCATGGCCGATGATATCAAGACATGCCAAGCCAACGGCAAGATCATCACTCTTAGTCTGGGAGGTGCAACGGGTTCGACGAGCTTTAGCTCAGACTCCCAGGCGCAGCAGTTTGCGGATACCATCTGGAATTTGTTCCTTGGAGGAACAAGTGATACCAGACCTTTCGGCACAGCAGTCCTTGATGGGTGAGTCTTTTCTCTTTAGAAGTTGTGATGCAGTTTCTTATGAACCGTGTAGCCTTGATCTTGATATCGAGTCAGGTACCAGTGACCATTATGCTGCCTTCGTCAATAGGATCCGCTCTAATGCTAGCGGCTCGAGTAAAAAGTCAGTGTTCCCTCACCTTCGAAATCAACTGCTCTTTACTGACTTGTTTCTTTTCTCTTAGGTATTATTTGACAGCAGCACCTCAATGCGTATATCCCGATGCCCATGTTGGTACTGTTTTGGACGCCGTTGCCTTCGACGCCGTTTATGTTCAAGTGAGTTTTCATCTTGCCCTACCGAAATCAACCCCGTCTAATCACTCCCTTGTAGTTCGTAAGTCTGTGACTCCCATGATTCTGGCCTCGTCCTCATTTGGCTGTCTATAGTATAACAACTATTGTGGTCTTCAAAACTACGACAACAGCAACGCGTGGAACTACGATACCTGGTATGTTTCTTCTCCAACCCTGCGCTCCTTGTCATCTTCTCACCTTCTGCCCCCCCTTTAGGGACAACTGGGCGAAGAACACTGCCGTTAACAAGGACGTCAAGATCTACATCGGTGCTCCAGCTTCCTCGACTGCTGCAGGTAGCGGCTACGTCGATGCCGCCACCCTCGGCAAGATTGCGCAGGAGACTCGTTCCAAGTACGATTCCTTTGGCGGTATCATGCTTTGGGACATGTCGCAGGCCTATGGTACGTTCTTTCCTTCCTCTAGAGCTCTCCAATGCGAATTAATCATACTTTCAGCTAACAACCGCTTCGATCAACAAATCAAGAACGCGATAAGCACTGGCTCTTCCGCCAAACGTTCTGTTGACAACTCTACCGCTGAGGCCTTGACCTGAGGGCATTTTGGATATTCATGGCGGACACAGTAATCGGTTCGGCCCGAGCGGTCCGTAATTTCCATGTCACAATAAAATTATGTAATAATGTGATCGAGGAAAAGTGTCTGCTGCCGTGCAAACTCCCACCATGCTCCAATTCAATTGTCTGCTGCCAATGGAAAGCCCCATTATCCATGAAAAAGAGCTCTCCTTGCTATCATTTGCCATGAACTACGATAGAATGCACGCTCGGACCCGCTTTTTGTCTCAACTTTTACAGTTCTTTTCAAGTTGGTTTCTGAACCCTCAACTCATAGCGCTTGGGCCGCAGCATGCCTGCCTCGATCGGAATTTTTTGATGTAATCGAGTGACCTCTTTGTAAAAGAACATATCTTGTTATGTTTTTTTTTTCGTCGATCGATGAATTCGAGCAAATTTCTTGAACTTTGCGATGCCGTCGTCCGGACTAGAGTCTACCATGGGTATAAAAAGGGGACTTTCGTCTTACTTTGTCTCTTCTAGATCGCTAGTCGCCCTCTTTTCTCTCTCTTTGTCTGTATCCACCCACACCACTCTCTTTAATCAGTCAGAATGTTTGCCCTCGCTCGTTCTAAGGTCTTCCTCGCCGTACTTGCAGCTGGTTTCCTGCAAACTCAGGCGTTCGATAACTCTCGCTCTGATAACGTATGTCTTCTTGCGTTCTGTTTGCTCTGATCTTTTGCTGATTATGCCCTCACATCCTAGCTGGCTGTCTATTGGGGCCAGAACTCTTATGGTGCCGCCACTGGTGCGGCCAACGGTCAATCATCTTTGGCAACATACTGCCAGGTAAGTAACTTCAGCCTGACGACATTGGATCATGAATAACCTTCGACGTAATCTAACTAGGACGATACCGTTGACGCAATCCCCATCGCGTTCTTGTACGACTACTTCTCCACTGGCGGTCTCCCCGCTTTGGACTTGAGCAGCGTCAGTATCCTTTTCATTCCTGCTTATGCTTCTTAACCTCGTGCTGATCTTTGGTGTCACAGGCCTGCAGCGTGTCCTCCAACGGCGCATTCTCGGGAACTGCTCTTCCCAACTGCCAGTTCCTTGCCGACGACATCCAAACTTGCCAGGCCAAGGGCAAGATCGTCACCCTCAGTCTCGGAGGTGCTACTGGCAACACACAGTTCACCTCAGCATCGCAAGCCTCTCAATTCGCCGACACCATCTGGAACCTTTTCCTCGGTGGTTCAAGCGACACTCGTCCCTTCGGCACGGCAGTCCTCGATGGTATCGACCTTGATATTGAAGGTGGCACCAGCGACTACTACGACTCTTTCGTGAACCAGCTTCGCACTCACACTGATGCTGCTAACAAGAGGTAAGCATGAATTTATTATCTTTCGCTTCTCACCTGATCCCACTTGTCCAGTTACTACCTCACCGCTGCTCCTCAATGCCCTTATCCCGATGCCCATGTTGGCACTGTCCTTGATGCTGTGGCCTTCGATGCTGTCTATGTTCAAGTGAGTTTCCCCTCGCCTTACATCTCTCATCGTCCCTGACCGTCTGCCTTCTAGTGTGAGTTTTAATTCTTTCCTCCATGCCTTTGAGGTCTCTGACCACGTCGTGCTTCCCATTTCTTACTTCATAGTCGTAAGTTCACTGTCATCCATCCACCCGCAATATTCTGATCTCATTCATAACAGTACAACAACTACTGCGGACTTCAGAACTTTGACAACAGCAACGACTGGAACTTTGCCACCTGGTACGTTTTGTTTTTTGTGTATCTTAACCACCCTCCGCTCATTGTTTGTAGGGACAACTGGGCGAAGAACACTGCTGTCAACAAGGACGTCAAGATCTATATTGGTGCACCTGCATCTTCGACAGCTGCAGGCTCTGGTTACGTTGACGCTAGCACTCTTGCCAACATTGCCCTGGAGACTCGCTCCCAATACGATTCCTTCGGTGGCATTATGCTCTGGGATATGTCTCAAGCTTATGGTGCGTTTTTTACCCCTGAGTCGTGGTCATCATATTGAATCACGTCATTGCAGCCAACAACCGCTTCGACCAGCAAATCAAGACTGCCATTAGCACTGGTGCTGCCACTAAGCGTTGCGTGGACAACTCCACCGATACCACTATCGAGGCCCGCTCCGACCGATTCTCTAAGATCGCTGCTCGCAACTCGTCGTAATTTCGAGTGAACCCTTCAATCGGGTGGATACTTACCTTCTTACACTCTACTAATATATATTATCATTTAACCTTGTAATATTATATTGTAGCTGGCTACTACTTAATATGCAATGATTGACTCCTTAACACGCTGGGATTCTTTCAGCTTCGCCCCATCATAAAGTTCCGGATTCTGTGTTCTCAAGGCCATTCAAATTGTGGAGTTGGCTTATAACCGCATGGCACTTCGTCCGGAAAGTCTTGCCTATCTTTTGCCATCCAAGGAGCAGGTGATCAGGGATGCCATGTTCATGAATCTCAATGATGAATTCGATGATGAATGGATGAAGAAGACATGATGTTGACATGATGATCCAGAGCATTATACCACTTCATAGGTTGGGGATGTAAAAGTAAGAAGTCTACTAACTTGCGGTGATCAATGGCATGCGGTATACCGAGCTAGAGCTGTATCGTGCCAGAGCAATTCTCTGTGAGTAACGACGTACTCATTGCTCACGTACTTTTCGAATGACTGTTCTTGATGACAAAATTGATGAGATCATAAAAGTTCAAAATATTGTGATGGCGCATCAATTACAGCCAATTTGTTAATCTTTAGAAATTCCCTTGCATGTTACATACACCACAAACATGCTTACTTCAATTCAAAGTCTTTCCGACGAAGGGCTGTATGCATGGATTTATAAAGCAAGCTAGGGATTTTCCAAGAGAATCGCGGCGTCCGTAGCCTTCGTAAAAAAAACCCAAGTTTATGCCAGGTAAGTGTCTACTCCTGCTCATTATAGAACTCATTCGCAGATTCATTCGCAGATCTCACTGACTAGCAACCCGGATACAGAGGACCGTGTTTCACCTTTTGGATCTGCATAATAAGTTGCCACCCTTCATATTGCCATCTAATTTTCCCCCCACATCGTGAAGCCCAGCACAATGCTCTTTCGCCAGGCTCTTTCTCGCCGACATGTGTTGCAAGCGATTCTGGGAATCATTGGACTACACCTCTGGTATATTCTAAGCAACTTCAGGCAATTCGTTCCCCTCGATGACGATTTTCGCCCACCTTGGGAAGCCGTTGAAAGTGGAGCACACTCAAACAGCACCGTCCAGGATCATTATCTACCACCGACCGTCGAAGAGTCCGACAGCTTTGCAGGCTCTTTTGAGGCTGCCAACGAGGAACTCGCACACACTTCAATCATTGCACACGCCCCCGGATGGACAATATTCCGGAATCTCTACATGGCGAATGGCACCCTATACATCCTTTCCACCGACACGACATTTCCTGAAATACGAATGATGACAAGCACAGGTTTGCCTGCAATCAATGTGCCAGGGAACATGGCCGCCCGAGAGCCTACCTCTCAAGACATGGACTTCATCACTCCAGAGGAGGCAGAAAGTCGATGGGGTCGGAGTGCGGTCGCGTCAGTAGAAGGAAACACGGTGATTACACGTTCTATACCTGAAGAGCAAGCATCTAATCCCAGCCCGTAGCTGCTCTTCAACGATCCGCCTCAATTCCTAGGTCACTATTATCATTTCGTTGCTGAACTTTTTTTCGGTGCTTGGGCTTTCTGGACAGGGGCTTGGGCTTCTCCGTCAACGGATCCAAAAACTGCATACCATTTATCTCACCCTTCACCGCCAACGATCCAGCGTGCAATGTTTCCACATTCAGATGGTTATGACTGGCAGGACCCAGCAGGGTTCAACTCCTACTTCCTTCGAGCAGCATTTCCATCGATGGATCTTGAATTCATGGATAGCTGGGAAGACCGTGTGGTTTCCACTGAAGACAATCACCGCATCACGTATGTCAGTCGTCAGAGTGGATCGAGACGAAAACTCGTTGATTCTGATCATCTTGATTTGGTTGAGGCTTTGGAGGACCTTGTTGCGCGAAAAGGAGATCGATGGGAACTTGTCATGCTGGAAGCGGAGTCGCTGACACACAGTGGGCAGATAAAAGCTGCTGAGAGAACGACGGTACGTCCGGTCCCAAACAAAAATTTGCTCTTATTCAAACTTTCCTATTCCTTTGCAGATACTGCTTGGCGTCCACGGAAATGGACTAACTCATTTAGTATTTATGAAGCCAACGCGTGTCTCGGCCGTTGTCGAGATCTTTTACCCCGGTGGTTTTGCTCATGACTATGAATGGACCGCAAGAGCCCTTGGAATGGATCATTATTCTGTATGGAATGATAGGTATCTCTTTGTATGTTCTTTTCTTACCGTCATCTGAGTTGACATCTACTTTCAAAGATATTTCACTCACCCTGACGAGCCTTCCGTCGATTACCCCGAAGGCTTTCAAGGAAACAGCATTCCCGTGACTGGGGCAACTGTTGCTCGTCTGATCGAGCAACACGTCGAAATGAAACGGACCTTGACTTCGTAAACAGTGCTGAGGTCAACATAATGTCGACACCTGTGGGCTGGGGAGCCTACGACTAAAACCATGTACTAGTATAATCCCGGGAAATGATAACATATTTATTGGACTTGGAGACGCTCTACTGCTGCAACAAACCTTCTCAAGCTGGATCCCTACGTATGTATATGTACTCCATGGGCTGTATCCTCCAGAGTTGAATAGGAAAACTTCATTTCACAAATGCTTTGGAACTCCTAGTGCGAGGTTAGGGTTACCATTCAGGGTGGCGTGCGATTCTAATTTATCACCCATTTTCGTTCTTTGACTTTTATTCAATTGTTGAAAAACTTTCTTGACTTGCATTACTCATATTCTAACCCCCATGAATAAACGACACGGAATGGAAGCAATGCTTGGGCTCGGAGGAGGCATAGTTTCCCCAGCTTCGCGCAGAAAGTGAGTGGTGCTGATTGTATCTTGTCTTTGAAGCACTGACTGTAAAACTACAATGACAAGCCTCGAGAAGGCAGAAGACCTTTGTCGTAAAAGAAAACCTGATCAGGCCATCCCATACTTGATTGCAGCCATTCAAGAAAACCCCGATAATCTCGACGCAGTGATTCAAATGGCGTTCTTGGCGCCGAATATCCAAGAGACGGTGGAAATATTGGAAACCGCGGAAATTCAAGGCATGCTGTCAATTGACTCTCAAAATTTATCTTAGGAACTTAGCCTTCTACCTTCGCTCCTGATTTATAGGCAAGGCCATCGTGAGGAGATGTTTGGGAAGGGATTGCTTTGAAGATGGGAACGAAAATGTCGGGCACTTCTGGGGTCTCCTTGAAACGCGTCCCTACATGCGCGTCCTTCAAGCTCTCGTTCGTATGTATTTCGAGGCGGGAAGGTACACAGACTCCGAGTGCGATATTTCCTTCTAAATTCATAATGCGTCGAAGCTAACCGTGTGGAAAATATGTAGGAAGACCGTGATTGAAATGCTACGTCTGTGCCCTGGAGACAACTGCGGCCAACGATTCTGGCTAGGCTCAGTTCTCATTCGAAATGGACGTTTCTCCGAGGCGTTGAGCTTTTCACAGAATTGGCTACATGACTCGAGTGGAGATAGTCCTTTGCGTGGTGGGACAGTTTTTGTTACCCCTTCAAGGAAGTTGATCAGCGCAAACGAGGAATCGGAATTAGGACGTTGGGGAGATGGTTCTATTTTGCATACAGCTGCTCTTGCGTCTTTCAAGCTGTTTGGAGATTGTGAACAGTCTCGACAATATCTTCGCATAGCGGTCAAAGCGCAACCACATATCCTTTTGAAGGTTCTTGCCAAAGTCTCACGTCCCAGTAAGTCGAGACAAAGACCACTTTCCTCCTCTTTATTATCCCTGACGAGATTGAATAATCCTGCAGAAAATCTGAATATGGGTTCTCGATCTAGGAATGGGCCAGAGGACGCGCAGGATTACCTTTGGCTAACTCAAGACCTCTGGATGGAGTCGCCCGTGTGGAATTGGGCTAACAAGAGTGATGACGTCCTTCAAGTTATCTTAAAGGATTGTAGCAGGAAAGGTTGCCCACAACGTGAAAACAAAGTCGCTGAGTATAAGCGATGCTCTGCTTGTCATCTTGTTCGTTCTTTTTCTTTTTCATCATCTTTAAATTGATGGTATTGGAATTTAGGTGAGATATTGCGGGGCCGAGTGCCAGAGAATGGATTGGCCTGTTCACAAAATTGGTGCGAGTGGTATCGCTTCTTATTCAATCTTCTCTTTTTTAACATGTGCGATATCCAGCTTGTAAAGAGCATAACGCAAGAAAGGCTCAACTCAAAGCCATGGGCTTTTAAAAAGTTCATTCCATGGTTACTTCATTTCAAATTGAAACCGTTGCAGTAAATTTCCTCATCTATGTCTCATCTTTTTTTCCTTGTTATACATGCCGATACGATGATAAATTTGCATGTGTAGCATAGACTGTATCTACATACTATGTGCTTTTCAACCTCTTGTGGCTCCCATTTTCAACCAATTGCTCGGTGTCGGGGGCTTCCCCGATAAGTTACAAAACTTTGGCTTGGTGAGCCCTCAGGCCTCAGATTGTAAAACAGGTGTATCGTATTTGAATTCAACTGCTTGGGCTAATGTAGCTTGAAGCAATGGGATGAGAGGAAAACGTGATAGTGAAATTTAGATAAAGTGCCATCGGGTATCTCGGCGATCACCGAGCATCGCTTAGACTGAATCAGGAGAAGAGAGATAATAGGAAATCGATATCGATTTAACTATTGTTATCGTATATATGTCACCCCGCATCTCCGGATCTTCCATTTCGTTTTCTTCCCATCTCTTCATTGCTGTATCGTCTTGTGTCTTGTGCCCAAAATTGCACAACGAAAAACACTTGTGACATCCGTCGAAACCGCATCAAGTCTCCGTGATTTCGGGGGTCTAGATACAAACAAAGTCCCCGAAGTGTACCGATTGAACCAAACACAAGAAGCCATCATCCCCACCAACACCACACCACACCACACCACGCACA
>JABAJW010000173.1:0-11006 GCA_018855395.1 Arthromyces matolae | reverse complement strand
ACAAGAAGCACTTACACCGACCTGAAGTTCTGCTTCCGCGCGGGCTTTTGCATAAAATTCCGCCAGAGGATCGTCTGTTTTTACGGGCTTGCTTGGGCCAGCCTTTTGAGCAGAGTTGGAGGCAGCTCTTGGAGGAGATGTAGGGGGGGAAAGAGGAGCCCCGACAACACGATCTTGATTATCGCCCTCTTCCTCTTCTTCTGAATCGTGCGCATTACGATCAGAGTGAAAAGACCGTGAACTAGCGCTTCTGAGGGGTTGTAACTTATCCTGTGTAAAATCCCTATTTTAAGACAAAGGTAAGCGATGTCACGGAAATGAACACAAAGATTAGCTTTTACGATATATGACTATATTCCATTGTCTCAGTAGGCTCGAGTTTAACCTTCTCCTTTCCTTTGCCCTTTGGTTTAGACGGCCGCGGGTCTCCCCCTGCCTCGAAGCGCTCGACAAACGCCGCATGGAGAAAAGGTTCTTCCATGCGTACTTTCTGGTTTTTCCTCAAGCCTGAAATGCTCGACATCGCTTTTACCATCCAGGTCCATTTTAGCGTGGGTATGCGATTAGGGATTTGGGACAAGTGCTTGAGACCTAGAGCACGTAGTGTTGCAAGAGCTCCGGCATCGGTGATGATGTGGGTGGTAGTCGCCTCATCGTACTTTGGAAGGAGATTTCCGCCATGGCGTGCAATCTGTCAAGGCGTAAACAAAGGTGATAATGGTACGCAAGAAAATGAAGTACAAGATCCATTCGACCTCGGGTACGCTCAGATGCATATGTCATGTCACCGCCCGCATAGAAGACGTTCATGCCATTGAGGAATTTCGAATTGTTCACAGGTGGGTCGCCTGCCGTCTTCTTTGCATTGACCCTTTCCATGAGCTTCTGGGCATATTCCTCGGGCGTCACAGGTGCTGGCTTCTCCTTCTTCTTGCCCTTCACCCCCTTTGCCTTGGGTATTTCGGCCATCTTCGGTACCTTTGCCTCTTTGCTGGACGATGGTGGTAAACCGCGAGAGGGTTTGGTAGAAATCTTTGCTCCGATTGGCGAGGATGACCGGGGTGAGTTAGATGCTGAGGACACCCAAATTTCTTCTGTATCAAGAGCGTCGACCGATTTTGTCGCCGATTCATCACGCAAAGGTAACTTTAATAGTTTATCTCGACGCTTGGCAGAGGAGTGAGCGGCTATACGTTTCTTTACTTCTTGGTAGAGCTGGTTGGGAGCCAAATTAGAGGCGTCCATAGTGCTATCGATGATAGATATCTCTTCGATTGGAGAGGTCGGAGCATTTGATCTCCGTGATGTGGTTTTGCTGGGGACTTGAATGCCCTTCAGATCAAGGGCCGGCAGCTCTTTGAGAGGTACGACCTTCTTTCCCTGGGGGAACTGTTGATGCGGGGAGGGATTGCCCTTAGAGGAGGAACTGATACTAAAACTGAGATGACATCATGAGCGCATGCCAACTGCGAGGAACAAAACATACGACGTGATATCCTCCACGTCTTCAATAGATGGAGACACAGTTGCTCTTTGGCGGTTTTTCTTTTGTGGTGGAAGAACGGCAGGATCCTCATCAGTTTGCAAGGCTGGACGTTTCAGTTTCCGAGGGGACGTGCGTCTCGGGGTCGTCAGTTTCGATGGGGTAGGGGCATATGAAGATGAGCTGGATTGAACAGCAGGAGACCAACCACCTCTCTCAACACTGCTAGAACATTTAGCCCAGAACGAATTAAATTGGCAGGAGTCCTTACATTAACGAATTATGGGAACTCGACAAAGGCTTCGATTGTACGTCTGACGTCGGAATCCTCCGTTCATGAGTGGTAGTTGAAGTCGCTTGAGGAGATAACGACGCAGTACTTCGTCCATGCATTTGTTTTGGTGAATCGCTGTCAATTAGTTAAGGAAGAACCGATTAAAAGACTCAAGAGCTATCAACATACCAAGAGACCTTAGACACACGTTTAGAGGAACGCGCCGAAAAAGCAGTGTTTGACGTTGACTCTTGAGTAAGATCTGGCGAAAGGCTGTTGTTGTTGATGAATGCTTCGCGTGGAGCGACATGGTATCTTGCATCATGAAATCGTGTCAGAGTCGCAGGAAATAAATGAGGAACACGTACATCGATGAAATTGTATCAACGGAAGTTGGAGTCTTGTCTTGCGGGTTTTCCAAATTCGATAACACAATCTCTAATTCTGAACGATTCGTGACGCCATCGTCCTGGTAAATTGAATTAATAGTGAGCGGCGGCGTATATGTTTTCCTCTTCTTTTGCGGCGTTGTCTCTTCACCCTGGATAGACAGGGCTTTGCGTTTCGAAACCAATACCTGAGAGTCATTTCCCTGTAAATCGCAGCCTAGATCATCGTCGACGCGGCTGTTGAGACTCATGAGTGCATAGTTATCGCAAAAAAGCAGGAGCCTCACTCAGTGGGCATTTCAGGGACTGTGTCAGTTGATTTGGCATTTCTGAAATTCGTTAGACAGGCCATCAGAAAGTCCACGCCTCATACCTCATGCTCATATCGGTAGCTCCCCCATGCTGCTTCTGGCTCGTCTTATCTGCAGTCTTCGTATCGTCTATTATTGCGCAGTTCGTATGCTCAGTATCATTGCGTCTTCCACCTTGCGTTTGAGGAACTTCGGACTCCTTAATCTTCTGTTCATGAAGGATGCTTCCATGGCTTCTGTGCACACCGATCCGCGACAGGTAATCGTCGATATCTTCATCAGGTAGATTCATTCGCTCGTCTTGTTCGCGATAGTAATCATCAAGGTCCATGTTGAGGGCGCCACATAAAAATCAAGGAAAAGAGGTATATAAATGCAAGCTGACAAGAGTCACTATGACAGTTCAGAACAAACGAACAAGGACGCGATTCAACATTAGCTAATGTCACGCCACACGCCACACGTGGTGTGACATGAATGATGTCACGACGCGTTTTTGCGCGATGAAAGAACTAGAAAGCAGCTTTACCCGGCTAGGAATGGGTTCGCAGCAAAAGCTATAGAGACGAAACACAGCTGCAGACTCAAACGCGTGAAATTGCGTCACAATCATCATGCAATTTACCTTGCTCCAATTCAATTGGCTCAACCTGAAATAGTTTCGGTGTGATCGTCACTTGTTCAATTTTTCCGTGGATATAGACAGGCAGGTAAGCGCGTTCGCCTTGTGCCATCTATTACGACAGCTCACAGCGTGCCTATAGCTTTTAAAAGGCTGCAGTTACAGAAGGGATGGTACTCACTGCTTGCAAGTTACACCCCATTCTAAACTCCAGACGCCGCTGGGTTCCAGATTATCCCCGCCAGGTAGTCGCCCCTCAAAGTGATTAAAATTTCTGCTCTGATGACCCAGACAGCGAGAACAAATTATCGGAATCAATTTGAGCATCGTCCGTCATTCAGGATGCCATCTCTTTCACATTTCCAAGACGAATCGGAAGATTCTCTGGATCTGGAATTATCCGCCGAAATATCAAATGAGGCTTCAGCCTTAGAAGTGCCTGATGATTCCTCAGAATTAGAGGAACTTACTTCTGATGATTTTCCGGTCCATTTTTCTGAACGCAATGGTCGTCTTTTTACTTCCTCTGGATCATACCCTTTACCCGTCGACACGCCAGAGCAAGAAGTACGTGCCACCTTTTTTTTCTTTAATTTTTTTCCCCAGTCGGTACTAATGATAATCTTGATGTTGATTTTTTGACCTGTAAAATTGAATCTATAGCGCCTAAATGTGATCCATAGAGTTCTACGTCAATTGATTGGTGCGAACTATGTAGGACCAGTACCTGAAGCTCTAGCGCCATTATCGGAGCGTCAACCCCTTGCCCTAGACATCTGTACAGGCAACGGACTATGGTGAGCAGCTTAACTTTATTCAAGAACCCGCCAATGGGTTCCCTCCTTTCTATCAATCGCTCCTATGCTCACTTCTTTGTTTCATCGTCCGCAGGCTAACGGACATGGCCAGCGAATTTCCGCATGCTCAATTTAGAGGTTTTGATATAGGTAAGCACTTGATCTCACGCACGTTATCGCGCCATCAGTCCTTTTGACTTCCATTCCCCAAACAAACTCCTCACAAACCCACTTCATTTGCTTTCCTATGCTCAGTTCCCATTGCCACAAGATACCCGCCGTCCAACGTTCAATTTGAAATACAGGATGTCAACACCCCATATAGGTGGCGCACGGGGTCGGTCGACTTTGTACACGCCAGAAGCGTTTCCATGGCGGTAGGTTGCCTCTTTCTCCCTATTTTTCACTGTCGAACACCTTTCGTTAAACATTGGACCAGGTGTCGAACTTCTCCGCTGTCCTAGAAGAGGTCGGACGAGTCCTCCGCCCGGGTGGGCTCTTCCTTTCCTGTGAGTGGGGCTGGTACCCCTCGTTCCACCCAGCCCTGGGCCTCGATCCTTCTGAACACGCGCCTGGTATCTCTGGCTTCTTCGACGCACTCAATCAGGCGTTGGACACCTTCTGTGGCCTACAACCCATCGCAGGGACCGTCCCCCAACTGCTGACCGAGTCTGGGTACTTCATGAATATAACGCCCTCGCTACACTATGTGCCAGTCGGTGCATGGCATACTGATCTGGAGATGCAGTCCTTGGGAAGGGCTTTTAGGGCGACGCTCGTTCGATATGCCGATTCGGTGAAGCCCTTGTTGAGGGACGCAGGGTGGACGGAGGTGCAGATTGGCGGGGTTATGGAGGCGTTCTTGCATGACTTGAGGACCGTACGGGGGCTAGTGGCGGTTTTTCATACCGTGCACGCTCGCAGGTTATAGGTCGCACGAGGTCGCACGAAGGGTTTCTCTGACAATTTTTCACCTGGCCATATCTGATTTATTCTGTGTAGTGGCTCATAATTTATTTATTTTCTTCTCGGCGGTAGATAAAAATCCATTCATCCGATAAGAATGCGTATTCAAGGCCCACCGGCCCCTAACGTGTTCCATATCCGAGTCGGTGAAGAGCCAAGGCACCTTCCAAAACATCGTCTTCAGAAAGGTGGCTCGGCTCAGGCACCGTTGGATAAAAGATGGGGGGATCAATATTCAAAACAGGGCTAGAGCTAGCTGCCTCGAGGAATTTGACGGGGGGGGGGGATGGAGGAAGAGAGGCTTGAGGCTCCGCTTGACGGTGACTGTGCATACTACATATGGCGTGAGTGTCTGCAGAACCCAGGCAGAACCCAAAACATGCCTGCAGCCGATCAAGAGGGACGGTGGAATTCCCAAGCTCACGTCATTCGAACTCGACAATCAACCGGCAGCCGTTGGCCACAGTATACAATCGACGGCCGCCATTACGACAGAGTATCTACGGCTGATTTTAGGTTTATCTTTGAATCTACGGATTCGTAAATCCAAAGTCTTTCACATATTCCCTGTATCAGGAAGTGAATGAGAAAATAATAGTCGTTCAGTTCCCTTGTTCTTGTTCTGGAGAACCCATGATTCACAAGGCGGCGGCCGTTTTAACCGGCTATGACGCTCACAAGATCTGATCCCAATACCAAACGTTAACCGTATTGTGCGCTGACTACTACTTATGGGTTACCACTATTCACCCAGGCATTGGTAGGCTGTTCATTTTGCCCATGTTTTCTTACGCATCCTTTCTGTTGTGCCGCACTGGTACCTGATATGTAGTTGAGCTTGATCAACGTGGAAAAAAAATTAAAATGGGAAATGAATCGGATCTCCTAACTCCAAATACTCTTATCGTAGTCATGATGCGCTCTTGACCCGGGTCGGGGGTATACCTTGCCGAATGCTCTTATCAGATTAACTTTGGTGGACATAGATATATACTCCCATTTCTATGCAGATTCTGAGTCAGTTGCAGTGACGAAGCGTAAAAATTGTGATCAGATTTTTTCTCAAGCTGGAATGCTGAAAGATGTGAACAGCGGTGCTTGTAAAAGTGAAAGTGTGAGGAACTGAAATTATATGGCAATCTTTTATTAATCAGATATTGATTGTCTAGATCTAGGGTAGAAACGGCCACAAAACCTTTCTGGCTGACCCAAGGTCAGGGAAATCGGTGTGATGTGCGATTTGACCCCACTGAAACCTCACCGGCGAAATGACAGAAACCCACCCTTGCCGGTCCGGCTTTGGGACGAGATTCGACGGAAAAATGAGAAATCAACAGTGCGGCAGTATGTTGTAGTTTAAACGAGTTTTCCGTATTCTCTAAGGTCGTGAATGAAGAGGAATGACGCTGCAGCTGCAGCCAAATGGCCGCGGAGATTGGAAGTTATAGGACCCTCATCGGCTTGCTGATTGGACGGAATAACCCGGAAAGCAAAATCGAAAACAACTGCAAACTTTCTTGTTCTCCACCAAAAAATCTCGCGATGCTTGCGGCCAGACTGACAACAGCGCGTAACGCGCAACGTTTAGCAACTCGCTCGTTTGCCACTGTTGTTGAGAGCGCTGGCCTTAAAGTTGCTGCGGCCGAGACTGAACAACCGACTTCATCCGTGACAGTCCTCATTAAAGCTGGAAGCCGCTTCGAGACAAAGCCAGGCGTTGCAAACGCGCTGAAAAACTTTGCGTTCAAGGTCAGGGAATGGAGATGAGAGTTGTTATTGTGGTACTGAGCGAAGTTGATAGAGTACCGCAAACAGGTCGGCCATCGGGACTGTTCGCGAGGCTGAGCTTTACGGAGGCGTTCTTTCATCCAGCTTGTCGAGAGAGCATCTCGCATTGACTGCTGAGTTCCTTCGTGGTGATGAGTACGTTTATGTTGCTATTTTTTGGCCAATTTTTGACAGTCTGCAGACAATTTTTCGTTGACGTCCTCTCATCCTTCGTGAACTCTGCCAAGTTCACCCGACACGAGTTTGAAGAATACGTGTCTCCTTTGGTCGAGTCCGACGTTGCTGCCGTTAACGCTGACCCTGCAGCCCTCGCTGTAGACATCGCACACACCCTCGCTTTCCGCTCAGGCCTTGGTGCATCCGTCTTCCCCCCTTCGCATTCACATCTGACCGCGGAAGACGTCAAAGCCTTCGCCAAATCTGCCTTCAGCAAGGGTAACATCGCCGTCATTGGTTCAGGCATCTCCGCATCTCAACTTTCTCAACTTGTTGAGAAATCGTTTGCCTCAGTCCCTACCTCCACGTCTGCTGTTGCCACCCCTGCCTCCTCATATTTCGGTGGAGAGACCCGTGTCGATTCTCACAGTGGACCACAGACTGTCTTCATTGGTTTTGGCGCTACTGGTGGACTTTCTGCTGAGCTCGCCGTTCTGGCCGCTCACCTGTCACCCGCACCCTCTGTCAAATGGTCACAAGGTTCCTCTTCCTTCGCCTCCGCACTTCCTGCTGCTTCGTCAGTACAGACCGTGTATCTCCCTTACTCAGACGCGACCCTTGTCGGTGTCGTCGTCCAGGGTGCAACCGCGGCCGATGTTAAGACTGCTGCTACTGCTGCGGTCACGCAGTTGAAAAACGCTGCAGCAGGTTTGTCCGAGGAAGATCTTAAGAAGGCAGTCGCGAAAGCTAAGTTTACTGCTGCGACGCCGGGCGTGAGGATTATGGAAAGCTCAAGGTCTTCGAGATTTGGAGCCGAGTTTACCATGTTCAAAATTTCGAGGATCTGCTGAGGGTCAGGGGAGTATACCGATACTGATAAAGTCGACAGAGAGGTAAGAGGCATCGAAGACGTCCCCGAAAGCAGTGTGCATGATTCGAGATGAAACGAGCGCAACCGGGGGGTAAGATTTGCAAAGGGAAGGTCGGGTAAGGTCAGCTCAGGAGATGGTATGTCTGGCCTCTTTTGGATCACTATAAGTTTTTCGAGAATGGGTGCTGGTTTCGTCAAGTACGAGACGACCTTCTGGAGTCGTGATCCGCATAAGGTAAGTTCGCGGATGCGGTGCATCTCATTCAGAGCTGTCATAGAACCACTTAGCGCGTCATCTTCCTTCAGAAATGGCAAGGTCAAACGCAATGGCATCGCTCCTGAGCGTGGCAAAGCTACTTGAATAACCCAGTCTTGTTTTCGGTTAGATGCCGCAGTCCATAATTGAGGACAGTTGAGCGCGACACGACGCCATGACGTGCAGACACCCGCTACTGCGATATAACTGAAGAGGTCATCGTACTGCATCGACATGCCCCATAAAAATATTCGGGCCAGCAGCTCATCAGGCAATCGTGCAGTGATGGCGATAGAGTTGTGGCGAATCTTGAGCATCTGAATCGACTCAAGTAGGATGAGGATCTCTTTCTGGATCTGAGTGCGAGCGATGTCCCTCTCATCATTTTGGCTATAACAGGAAATTCCAAGGGAACTGCTTTGGAGAATATCGATGATGGATTTCGAGTCTATGGCAGCGGGGACAACTTGCATTAGAACCAGCGATTTGAAAATACAAAGATAATTACCCATGGCCACTGCTGTTCCTCTTGCTCTAAGAAGACTTGAATGAAATTCACCAAGATGAGACGGACGTTACTGATAGACGAAACGCGGCACACCAGCACGTGTAAGCAAAAAGGAAAAGGCGTGGCGAGGAATCAACGACTCAAGAAAACAAGTGGAATCTGCCGAACTTCAATCTGCGTCCCCCATACATCACAAATCTCTTCAATACCGATGGGGAAAAAGACACCAATGGTCAAATCCGACCTGCCTGAGTTGAACAGGCGACTTCGAGATTAAATGTTTAGCCATTACAGTCTCACACTCTAACCAACTGAGTTAAGGTCGGATATGGTGGACAGGTGTTATTGACTTCCAAATTTATTTACAATGGAAAATCCAGGTTGAGTGGAATCTGCCTAACTTCAATCGTGTATCACCTTGGTATCACCCAACTGCCATTGCTTTTGGCCAGATAAGATGACTGACAAAATGTCCTTGCTAAAATAATTCCCCCGCGCATCGCTCCCAGTCACTACAATAATTTATCGATCGACAAGCTCAAACGTCTGGGTATATTCTCGTATGGTCGAGACAGCTTCTTCATACCCTTCAGTCAGGCTATTCCAATCGACCAGAGTGATCTTGGAGAGCGGAGCTCCTAACGTATGTCGTGCTTCTGCAAAAGCTGCCAATATCCAGGTAATAAACTCGCTACTATCCGACCCACCGTAGCCTTTACTACGCAAATTTTCAACAGATTTGAAGTTAGTGGGAGCACGGAGGTCAGCTGCTTTTACTAGGCCTCTGATCTCAACCAACAAATCATGACCGCTTTCTCTTCGCCTGCGTGTCATTGCCTCTTTCGTATAGTCATCCCGATACTTCAAATCCCAAAGCATAAATCTTTTGAGCACGCCCTCCATTTCTTCATCTGCGACACCGACGCCTGACAGTAACATTTTAGTGAGTGGAGAATAGTCTGGAGCCACTGTCAAAGTAAGAAGGGCGGGAAGAGAGCCAAAGCGTTCACGTAATGGCTCGTATATCCAATATTCTGCTCCTTCAAGAGTTGCGAGGTGGAGGAGAGATAAAGTTGAAAAGAGCGAACCGACGTGAGAGCTGCTTGAACGGTTACAGGGGAAAGTAACGAGAGTTTTAGATGTCGGGCGGTCACCATTGCCTTGGATCTCCACGCCGTCACGAGTCCACGCTATACGAGTAATTGACGTTAACTGCAGTATTTGCAAGGAAACATCTTCTCCGAATACTTCAGAAGCGCCAGAGGGTTGGGAGATGTCCTCATTGCAATGAACGGTGAGAGTTGAGACAGCTGGTAGATCGAACAAAGACAGGAAAGTAACACAATTCCGAAGGGTCTTGCCGATCAAGGTAAAATCCCTCAGTCGAGCAAGTACAAATTTCGAAAATGACGATGGTGGATTGAATGTTTCGCCGGGGGCGAGCAATAGGTAAAGCTTGAAGTATTCGAGATTTGGAGCCGAGTTTGCCATGTTAAAAGTCTCGAGGATTCGGTCAGAGTCAGCGAAGTATATCGTGACTGATAAAATCGACAGGGAGGTAAGAGGCATCCATGAACGTAGTGTGCATGATTCGGTATAAAACGAGCGCAACCGGGGGGTCAGATTTGCAAAAGGAGCGTCGGGTAATGTCAGCTGTGCACATGACATTTCCTTCCTCGCTTGCATCACAAGTTTTTCGAGAATTGGTGCTGGTTTCGTCAAGTACGAGACGACCTCCTCAAGTCGTGATCCGCATAACGTGAGTTCGCGGATGCGGTGCATTTCATTCAAAGCCGCAATAGAACCGCTTAGCGCATCATCTTCCATAAAAAATGGTAAGGTCAAACGCAACGGCATCGCTCCCGAGCGTGGCAAAGCGACTTGAAGAACCCAGTCTTGTTTCCGGTTATAGGCCGCAGTCCACAATTGAGGACAATTCAGCGCGACACGTCGCCATGACGTGCAGACACCGGCCACTGTAATATACTTGCAAAGGTGCTCGTACTGCATCGACATGCCCCACATAAATATTCGGGCCAGCAGTTCATCGGGCAATCGTGCAGTGATAGCCATAGAGTTGTGGCGAGTCTTGAGCATTCGAATCGACTCAAGTAGGATGGAGATCTCTTTTTGGATCTGAGTGCGAGCAAGGTCCCTCTCCTCATTTGGGCTATAACAAGAAATTTCAAGGGCACTGCTTTGGAGCATATCGATGATGGATTTTGAGTCTACGACAGCGGAAACAACTCGCATTAGAACTGGCAGCTTTTTGAAAATACGAAGATAATTACCCATGCTCAGATTGATCTTGATCTGAGCAAACTTGAATGCACTGGAAGAAGGATAATTCCACAAGATGACCGTTGCCAACTCAAGAGAGACGGACGTTACTGATAAGTAGGTGACTTAGACTAACGCGGACGGCACACCAGCACGTGTAAGCAAAAGGGAAAAGGCGTGGAGAGGTGTTGACGCAGATCAAAAAATCAAGTGGAATCTGCCGAACTTCACTCGTCCCGCAACAAGATACGAATGGGCAAATCCGACCTGCCTGAGTCGAACAGGCGACTTCGAGATTAAATGTT
>JABAJW010000171.1:0-12912 GCA_018855395.1 Arthromyces matolae | reverse complement strand
CCTGTTTTGCTCACAACCCCTAGCAGCTAGTAGATAGCATCGTGTTACTTCGACATGTTATGAAACTTATCGGTCATCAGTGTTGGCCTTAAGGGCTAAGGGTTAATAACGTTTAAGGGTTAAATTGATTTTAAGGCTAAGGGTTAACAACGATTCCAAAGGTTAATAACTGGTACTTAACCCTTAAGTATACATAGGTGAAGACAATGAGGGTGGTAATTCTAAGGACGTGCAAGAGTCACACCTTGCATGGAAAGACTGGGGAAAGGGATGGCAAACTGAGTGCAGCATGAGTAGGAAAGAGGGAACAATAAATCAAATAATGACTGTGAACGCCGTCTACAGTGCCCAACGCTCAAAGTGGCGGACCAAATCACGGAATCTGTGAGCTGGTGGTCAAAATAGAGGGAGATGTTATCGATGTAGGGGCTTGCTATACAAGAAGAAAAACATACTCACAAGAGAATGACAATTTTGAGGGCATTAACCATAGACAAGCCTTCCTGGCAGGCAGCCTTAATTAACCCTTAAGATGAAGTCTTAATTAACCCCGATAATTAAGGGATAACCCTTAACCAAAAAAATTGGGGTTAATAAGGCCTTAAGATCCAACACTGTCGGTCATGGGTGCAGTAGGAGACGTATCCGAGGGTTCTCGCCCACAGGCAGGCTGATCATTAACCAGCGACACTCGTTTTCGACATACTAAGTAAATTCAGTAATTGCACTTGATACGTTGAGTAAGCAGAGCAGAAAAAAACACGTTCTCTTGCTACATACCAATGCATATGCCATCTTGTTGAGGATTTGGTGGAAAAATGTCACGCGTTACAGGACGACCGGATTTGGCCTCGGATCAAAGTACAATACTTACATCCTCCATCTTGCAGATCATTGCAGATCGCGGTCGTCAATCGTGTCGCGCCCATATCGTTTTCCATCTTCCTAGCTTTCATCCATTAAACCCATAAATGGAAAGCTTCTGACTGCTGCACTGGCTTCAATTCAACCCTCCGTGACGTTGGTCCCGTTGCTGTTGCTTGAACTCCAGTGATCATAGCAGCAAAGATATGGCTGTCAAAAAAAGGGATATGTATTAGCTCAGTTTCCGATACTACAGGACTTGACTGCATCAATCAAAACCTGTGAGATCTGCTCAATTTTGTAGGTCCATGTGAGATATAGCAACGACACGGATGGGCGCCACACTGCACATGTAAGGTCCATTGAGCCCCAGGATCTGGAACAACATAGCGTCTGTCACAATCAATCTACGATGTCTTAAACTCGGGATATCTCGATCGGACATGTGGAGGACTTACTGTGATTAACGATCATTGCCGCACTCGAACGACAATTATGTACCCCGAATGTGAGGTGAGTAAAAATGTATCAAATCATGAGTACGCACACATCGTCCAGTGCTAGAACGGCCAGAGACGGAGGGATTCTACATAAAAGGGCTCGCATTTAATGAATCTACCACAAGCTGGTCTGCTAATACGAGCTGGTCTCGTATTTTTCCTTCCTCCGATCTTCAAAGAAACAGGTCCCGAAATATTCTGTGAGTCCCTCGACTTCACCTTTTGTGTTTCTCACCAGAAGTGTAGTATAGGTTGAACCTCAATCTACGTGTACAATGCGTTTAACATCTCTTTTCCTTCTTGTCTGCCTCACTGCGCTGAGCGCTGTGGCAGCGCCCCTTCCTGTTTCTCAGTCCCAGATTTCCAACAATACCAGCAAGCAACCTAATCCCTTACCATGCGAGTCAGATCCATTTCTCCCTGGTGATCCATCTTCCCTCGAACCTTCCGTGTGCAGAAATGCGCACAGTATTCCGTCCTCGAAGCATCAATTTATACCCCGCGCCACACTTCCCAAGAGTGGCGGTCACAATACGGCAAGTAATCATGCAGGTGCAGTCAGCCACACCATAGTCAACAATCACGCTGCAACGACTTCGAGGCAGTCGACTCCTGCACCTGGTTCTGTGGCCCCTGAAGCTTCATCACACGATCATGATTCACATATACCCTCGTCCGAGCCAGTTTTCCCCACAATACCCACCGTTCAACAATTCATGGAACATATGAAGGTTCCCAAAAATAAAGCTTTGTTCTGGTCAGGGCGTTCAGCAGATGACTACGAGAACAAGGCTCTCAAACGTTCAGAACATGAGGGTTGGACCGTCATTGCCGAGGCATGGTGGGATCCCAAAAAGAATCCAAAAAACCACGGTAAATGGGCACAGCCATGGCTGACCGGTTTTCAACACGATAATTCGAAGTTGAAACAATTTTGGGACAACGCATCGCAGGCTTTTGCACAGCTTGCAGAGGGAGAGGTCCATGTTCTACTACCAGAAAATGTTGTGCGTCATCCAGGAACGGTGTGGGACCGCATTGAGTGGCCAGCACTTGCAGCCAACAAGAAAGTAACCCGTGTCATCAAGGTTACGCCGGGCAAGTCAACAAAAGATTATGCTATAGTCCTAGACCTGAAAGGTGAGTTAGAACTCTGTTTGCCAGTAGCCATGGAAATTCTTGAATTTTGCCACACTACAGCCGGCAAAGAACTCGGACCAGTTACCCAGACTCAACTTGGCTCGGAAGCTCAGCATGGGTCTACTCCACAGGGTACGTTCTTCCGCTAGCATCGCCGGTCCTGGCCTGACTGATGAGTTCCATATAAGATACAGGTGACAGGAAACATGTCCCAAGAGGTCTGACAACGGCAAGGAAGGGCATTGACAGCTATGCGGGGCAGTACTAGTGGTGGCTGATTACTTATACTAACTCAGGATAATTATGGTACAACATATACCATGACCTAGTAGTGAATTATGGTAGCATTCAGATGTGTTTTCATGGATCGAAGAACGACATCGTTGTGGTTTCAAACCCAAGTCAAAATCGTCTAGGTGTGATTGTTAGTATGTAAGTTCTTGACAACACACATGAAGCGACTCAGAGCTCTCTGTCCTGATCAATGGGATCCCAGTATTGATATAGGGTCTACGACGCCGTCGACAAAGTAGTGACAAGTCTAAAGAGCTGTCCTTCCAGTATCTCTACTATCGATAAGTGATTACCCGCCCGTGCAAGATCAAGTGCTGTCTTTCCATCGGTGTCTTTTAAGGTGGGATCCGCACCGCGATCCAACAGCAGCTGAACGGCTGGCAAATGACCCGCATTTGCAGCCTCGTGCAGGGGGGTTCCTTGCCAGGGCGACGCAGTATATTTGTCTGGCGGTATTTCATTAACATCCGCACCGCTTTCAAGCAGCAGGTTGATCATAGATGTCGAACCCGCTTGTGCAGCATCTATGAGCGCGTAGGTACCTTTCACATATGCGCCGCCAGCAATGAGAATCTTGGCGCACTCGATGTTGTTGGCGGTAACGGCACGCTCAAGTGGATAGTAAAGCACACCATCACGATTCTTGTTTGGGTCAGCACCGTGGTGAAGGGCCCATTCTAGTACAGCTGTTCGGTTGGTCAAGGCGAGGATGTCACCAAGATGGCCTCCGAATCGTAACCTGACATCCCAGCGACCCGAATCAAAAAAGGCTTGGAGAAAATCAATTTTGCCGGTGGAAATGGCCGCGAGAACAGCGTCGTTTGGTACGTCCGCACCCCGAGAAAGAAGGAGATTGACGATGGGCAGGGAACCAATTTCAGTTGCAAGGACAACTGCGTCGCTTGGAGGGGGTGAAGAGACAATGGTAGATAATTTGTCAAGGACAAAAGTTGTGCGATCAACGTCTCCGTTGGCGATGGCATCGTTGAGCTCAACTTTGATTTGATCCTCTGTGTACATATTGTTGTCAAAAGATCCTGGGCAACAATGAGGAGAACCTACCTGTTGTGCTCATTGTAAAGGTGGGGAATCAGGAAAAGAGTCAAACCAATGCCCTTATGTAGCGTAAGTGGGCGCACTGAGCGCTGTGGTGTTGGGCAATGGGCGTAGAAGCATGATGAGGCAGTGATGTACATCTGGGAACAAGGTAACATTCACTGCACTTTTGCACATGTTCTCCGAGGGTCGCCGCGAATGATGTCGCCAAATCTTCGCCTGAAGAAATGACGGATTCATCAATGTGCCAATCAGTGTAGGTCCAGGATAGACGCCACGATGTCACGACTATGATAACGTTCATCGTTCCTTGAGTACATAGCAATTTTGAGCTCAAGATGCCAACGTCGAGTTTTGGTGACCCATATTCGAGCCCCAATTCCGTTATAGAGGTAGAATCCAGGTCAACAGTCATGTTGGTCTTCCCTGTTTTGTTGTAAAGGCAATGGAATGATTTTCTCGCATGGGTCACGAATATCCTGCCTTCATGATCTGACAATGTGATCGTAATGATACTCCCGACAGATAGTTTACGAGTTCCCTTTACGACGTTTTTCGATGCAGCGCCAAATCGAGTTTCGGCGTGAGTCAAGTCCAGTCGAATGGTTGCCTCACAGAGTCCTCCCTTGCGTTCCAACTTTGGGTGCCAGCACCCAAATCCTCTACGTTAACCAGCCCTTCCTTGATGAGCTGTTCTCCGAGCGGGTCGTTCGTTAGGAGGGTCAAGGCGAAAATTCCCGTAGATCATACAGATCCGTTCGGTAAAGAGGCGATAGGTGCGTGTTGAAATCGTTTGGGCTATCGGTAGGCGCGAGGAGGAAGCGGTGGTTTCGGTTCGCAATGGTATATAGGAATCCTTGAGTTTCATAAGAGTATCGAAGGCCATGACCGAATAGAGGAGGGATTCGGAGAACAATAAGTAGTTCAATGTTGTGAAGCGGCTGGCGTTTAGGTTGCCGATGTAGGCGATTTGGTTTTTAGGTGCATTATGGACGAGTTCAATGGCCTTGCCATTTAGCAAGGTGGACGGAGGTAATTGTAGAATGAGTTGACGTACCAAGATGGACGTTAACAGGATTGTAAGCGAAGCGAAGGTCGAAGACGCGAACACCATCATTCAGCGATTGTAGGAGGGAGTTTTCTTGACACCTGAACGTCTCTGCGGATGGGATAATGGGGCAAATTAGCTTTCGTGATGGGAAATACGACGCCGGTGGATAACTCACGGTCCAGTACAGCGCAAAGGAGAACCTTGAGTCGCCTCGGAGTAGTTCCTTGAGATCCACGTCAATGACAATGTTCAAGAAACGAACAACGAGTGTCGCACTCACAGGTAGAAGAATCGTGATACTGTCAGGGAACTTTGCCATCCAGTCAGAAGATTTTGAACATCCATTGTCGTAGCCTAAATGGGATGTCAGTGCTGAAATGAGGTTAACAGTATTGTCACTCACCAAGGATTACGCGTCAAGATTTCTGCCAACCTGTGCGATAAATGCTTGACTACCACTAGTGCTTGTTGGTGAAGCAGCTGCTAGGCGAAACGCAGCTTGAACGAATAAGCAAGCCAAAGGCAAATGACGAAAGCCCATCCAAGCCATCGGAGTTGAATGTAGGACTGGTGAGAGAACTTGGAGAGAATGGACGCCGTTTACTTGAGTAGATTGTCGACCACTGCATGCCATCAGAGTCTCTCTAAAGACATCTATAGACAGGCATTGGAGGTCCCGTGGGAGACACCACACGAAGGACAGAAAAACTTGACCAAACGCTGGAAGCTTATTCGAAACCGCGACGGTAAAGGAGCGTAAGTTGATTTGGGGTCCCAAGAAACAAGTTGAACGTGTTTGCCAGTCCAGTCGACTCTCGTCAAGTAAATTCCAGTTTCATCGGAGTATTTGTAGGTTCTGTGAAACCCTAGGTAGAACCGCCAGAAATATAGGACGGGTCTCAGGAACGGCTCGAATGTATGACAAAGTTCTTTAAGTTTCTTGCGGCGCAGCGCATGGCCAGAGAGATTAACGAAGTTGGGTCTTGCGGACTTTCGGATTTCGGTCCAGCCTCTTGAACAATGCCTTGGATGGTCCGGGGGACGGACACATACGTTAATGGCTTTATGGGACTCATACGATCGCAAGAAGCAATATCTGGGTTATTACTATTCTTTAGGAAGCTCCGGCTCTTCCATACACATAATGTAAGTCTATAGCAATAAAATTAGTCTTTCACGCTCCTCCATTCTATGGCTCGTACTCACTTACAACGTTTCACTGACTTGCCTTAACACTCTTCACCTTCTTTTCGTCCATCTTCTTCGAAGTCTCTCCTGCCCAATGTGTTCTATAAGCCCTGGCCGCAAAGCACATCGCCAAGACAGCCGCAGCCGCAGCTTTAGCCTCCAAATCACTCAACCACGGTTGACCCACGTTTCCTCCTCCAAATATGCCGACCACGGAACTCTGCACGCCAATAAACGGTTGTTTCCCAGTCAAAACGGCATGAACAGCCGCGACCATGGCTCCTGCCCAGACGTCCATAGAGGCCCAGATAAACGCCACCAGAGTCGACGCGCGTAGAACTGGAGGGGTAGAGAATGACCAAGATGCGGACCAGGTAGACAGAGTGGATGCAGTGAGACCACCACCTGCTGATGCGAATGCGCCGATGATGAGGTAGGTTGTTATGGACCCTTTGAGGGGCTCTGCGATTGCGGAGAAGGGAGAAGCAAGCTGTGCGGTGGTTCCTGTGACGGCCCCTGTGCGGACTAGAGCGTCGAGAGGGAAGAGTACGGTGTCGAGAAGGGCGAGGAAGGAGGGAAAGAGAAAGAATGGGAAGAGGAAGGTCAGGAATGTGATAGTTAAATGAACGGTTATGTAGATTATATAGGGCGTAAACGAGTAGAGCATCGGGGGTGGGAGGTGTAGGAGTGTGTGTGTTATAAAAGTGCCACCCCACGTCTATTACAGTTGTTAAAACCTCTTCGACTCGGTGAAGATGTAAAAACTCACCATGACGAGGTATCCAGCAATGTAGGCCGGCCATGAAAGCTTCGTTCCCGACGATGCACTGGCAGCGCGAGCATTAACCTGGTATGCTAAAGAAATTCTAGCAGCGTGGACTGTAGCAGCGATGGGATATGGAAAAAGAGTGGCATGCAGAGGTTGAGCAATAAATTTCATGCCCTGTGCAAACTGTCCAAGGACCATCTCCGTCATCATGGCTAGCGTTGAAGAGGTGATGGCGAACGGTCAAAACGCAGAGAGCCTGTCATGGTATGGGATCAAAAGGACTCTATAAACGCGCGCGACCGTAGCCCGTGGACACCGCCACGTGCACCCGACGCTCCCTATTTAACTACACCGTACACGCGAAGGCAGCACTGGATGAAAGTCAAAGTAGCATGGAAATCATACATGCACTTACTCTGACATGAAATCCAGCAACTCGTAGGTTGTCTTTGGTAGGAATGTAACTTTATCAATTAAATTGCCTTAAACCTAGATTACATTGCCAACAGTATGCATGAATATCGATGGATTTGGGCGACTCCTCCAGAACAAAGTACCATGATCGTCTGGTGTCTTATCCTTGATAGCGACTACGAATTCAAAGGTTAGGCAATTCAAACTGAAGGTCTCTGACTCGGGGGATTTGGTACTTGAGGCCAAGACCCAGATGAATGACAGTGTGGCCCCCAACGCAGTCGACCCCACCCAACTCAGGGCATTTCATTGCAAAGACCCCGAGCTGTCTTCCTTATGTAATGTCACCCGAGGAGCTCAAACAGAAACTTTCTACTTTCGACCCCTAGAACAAGGTTGTCGAGCAGGCAAGGGGACAGAATGGAATGTGTTAGCAATGGGTCTCGCCAGCGATGAGGTTTTACTCATTCAGACGCCCTGTGTGTTTTTTCTGGCGATCCATGCTCTGCGTTGTACTAAACTACTGTCTATAGACGTTTGATCCAGAAAGAACGAAAAGGGGAGGACTCCATATCAGCCATGTTTCAACGTGGTAGCAAGTCAAGTATTATGGAACAGATACTTATAACGCTTGCAGGCTATCAAGCTGTTGTCAATACCCCTTCAGAGGGTGCGAAATCCACAAATCGTATATCTGTCCGAAGCAATCCACCTGAAACAATATACGACGGTCGAGCAGGTGTGAACACTTCCCCTCCAATCGCGCCACCCCATCCACTTTGGACCCTGTCTTCGACAAATTTAAAACCCTCGTCAAAGAACCCAGTCAACGGTCAACTATCGACGATCGGAACGCAACTAGCGCACCACACCTTCGTAGAACAACTCATGGGAAGGGCTGATGACAAAGAGGACGACGATTGGAAATAGGGTACCTAGGTTGACAGGGGGTCGTGCCATCGCGGCGTCTATCTTGGACCTACAGTGATTGGCACATTGACCAATCCATGACTCCTTCACGCGAAGATTCGGCGACATCATTCGCGGCGACCCGCGGAGAACAAGTGCAAAGTGCAGTGAATGTTACTTTGTCCAGATGTAGATCACTGCCTCAACATGCTTCTTGAACAACAACACAGCGCTCGGTGCGCCCACTTAGGGTACATAAGGGCGTCGTTTTCGCCGCTCCAGGTTTCCCCACCCTATACAATGAGCAAGACAGGTAAGATTTTCCCACTGTTGGCCCAGGATCTTCTGACAACAATATGTAGTGACAGAGGACCAACTCAGAGTTGAGCTCAACGAAGCCATCTCCAACGGAGATCTCGATCGCACAACTCTTGTCCTTGACAAATTGTCTACTATCGTCTCTTCACCACCTCCAAGCGACGCAGTTGTCCTTGCAACTGAAATCGGTTCCCTGCCCATCGTCAATCTGCTTCTCTCCCGGGGTGCAGAGGTATCGGACGACGCCGTGTGTGAAGCCTGTAATCCCGCCAAAATCGATTTTCTTCAGGCTTTTTTTGATACCGGTCGCTGGGATGTCAAGTTACGGTTTGGAGGTCACATTGGCGACATTCTGACCTTCACTAAATACCCTGTGGTGATTCAATGGGCTCTCGATCATGGTGCCGACCCAAACAAGAACCGTGACGGTCTATACTACTCTCCACTCGAGTGTGCTGTTAGCAGAAACAGCCTCGAGAACGCCAAGCTTCTCATTTCTGGAGGCGCGCGCGTGAAGGGTTCCCACGCACTTGTAATTGCTGCGCAATCGGGTCTCACAGCTATGATTAGCCTGCTGCTTGCAAGTGGTGCAGGAATCAATGAAATTCCACCAAACAAATACAATATTTCACTGTGGCAAGGGACCCCGCTGCATGAGGCGGCAAAGGAGGGACACTTGGAGGCCGTCCAGCTTCTGTTACATCATGGCGCGGATCCAAGGTTGAAAGATACTGATGGAAAGACAGCGCTTGAGCTTGCGCGGGCGAGTGACCATGTATCTGTAGTGGAGACGTTAGAAGCCCTTTAAATATGTCACTACCCTAAATCGCAAACCTCTCTGGAACAACCAAAGCGTTCTTAATTATTCCCCGAGACACTGCTATCCCTCTATTCTGGCAATGCAACACTTCCATATTCTTATGAAACTCGACGATCCCTTCGTGGCGTCCATCTTGGACCTGCAGTGATTATCACATTGACGAATCCGTGATCCCAATTTCATGCACCTTCAACGAAGATTCAGCGACATCATTCACGGCGACCCTCGGAGGACATGTGCAAAGTGAAATCAACGATACCTGGTTCCCAGATGTAGATCACTGCCTCATCATGCCTATTTGCACACCAACACAGCGCTCACTGCGCCCACTTACGCTACATAAGGGCAACGGTTTCTCTGTTCCGAATTTCCCCACCCTCACAATGAGCACGGCAGGTCAGTTCTTCACATTGTTTCCCAGTATCTTCTGACAACGATATGTATACAGAAGACCAACTCAGAGTTGAGCTCAACGAAGCCATCACTGAAGGAGACCTCTATCGCACAACTCTCGTCCTTGACAAATTATCTACAGTCGTCTCTTCACCCCCTCCCAGCGACACAGTTTTTCTTGCAACTCAAATTGATTCCCTGCCCATCGTCAATCTTCTCCTTTCTCGGGGTGCTGACATATCAAACGACGCTGTTTGCGAGGCCATTTCCACCAGCAGAATTGATTTCCTTCAAAGTTTTTTCGATTCCGGTCGTTGGGATGTCCAGTTACGGTTCGGAAGTCATATTGGTGACATTCTTACCTTCAGCTGCAATGATCCCGTTGTGATCAAATGGGCGCTTGATCACGGTGCTGACCCCAACAAGAACCGTGATGGTGGTCTATACTACCCCCTTGAGCGTGCTGTGAGCTGCAACGACCTCGAGTGCGCCAAACTTCTTATTTCTGCGGGCGCGCGTGTGAAGGGTTCCTACGCCCTCGTAATTGCTGCGCGAAAGGGTTTCACAGCCATGATCAACCTCTTGCTTGGAAACGGCGCGGACATCAATGAAATTCCGCCAGACAAATACGATGGTTCGCCCTGGCAAGGGAGCCCACTGCACGAGGCGGCGAAGGAGGGACATATTCAAGCCGTTCAGTTCCTGTTGGATCATGGCGCGGACCCGGCGTTGAAAGATAGTCATGGAAAGCTTCCAGTTGAGCTTGCACGGGCGCATGGTCATATGTCGATCGTAGAGATACTAGAAGGCTTTAAACTCGTCCCCACACTGTCCACCTCGTCATCTTCCGAATAGTCCAAAGACACGCATATGCATATCATGTCCCAATTGGTCAATCTTTTCACTTCAAACTCGTTGAACACGGCTTTGAATGGCCCCACTGCATGAGATTTTCAATCCTGGGGTTCCAGTGAAAAGGTACTATCTACCTATCTCTCATCATACTTGCCTTCAATTCTATTGCTGAGTTAGACCTCGACCGCACAACTCTAGTTTTTACCAAATTGTATTTCACTGTCTCTTTTCCCTCTCCAAGCGATGCAATGGTCCTTGTGGAACTGAAGTCGGCTCCCTTTCCATCGTCAATCTCCTTTTTTCTCGGAGTTTCTCCAAGTCTTCCTCGATCACGGTCTCTGGGATATCATATTACGCTTTGGAAAGCATTTTGGTGACATTCTCACCACCACCAGCCATGCTGTGGTGATGAAATGAGCACTTGATCACGGTGATGAACCAAACAAGAATCGTGACGGTGGCTATTACTATTCACTTGAGAGTGTCGTCAGTGGAAACGACCCGTCACGACAGAAGGTCAGTCCAAAAATTTGGGAAATATGGTGGCCAGTAATCGGGACGAAATGCAGGCAAAGACGCGATGATTGCATGTACTTCAAGTTATTTATATTTCGAGTTAAATACCCGGAGGCCCAGTGGTCGCAGACTGAAGTCTATTCCAACCTTTCTTGCAGCCTAATTTCAATAGTTGTGATGAGTCTGGTTCAATTTTGATGATTGTGCCACATTGGATCATGAAAATCCTGCTCGCTGGGTTGTTAAAACCGACACCATACTGTACAACAATCGGCCAAACCAAGTAGGCGTCGCCACATATTAACAACTCATAGAATCAATTAGATTGCAATTAGACGCGCGCTTGCACAATTTCTTTATCGCTCACATATCCGCTTTAGGCAAGTACTATTGAGAGCGCGCACAGCCTTTGCACAGCATACGGACCAGCCATTGCTACATACATTCCCACGAGTTCCCAAAAGAACTTGGTTGAATTCTACCTTCACTCCCCTTTCTTACCTGTCTTCTGTCGCTGGCTGTTATGTTGCTCACCCGAAATCATTTCTGAACTTTTTAAAGCCTCATTTCTTCAGCTTACAGCCGTCGTCCTTTCCTGGTATTGCAGCTGGAACAGTCTCTGTCTCTGATTGACCCATCGGTCCATAGCATGCCCTAAAATCGCGTTAAGTGGACTCGTCAGCCCCTCCACACCTTAGAAACCATGCCTGACTGCCAGTTACGCGTGACAGACGCGTCATGTTCCCACTATGATCGCGAAAACATGATTGCTGTACTATTTCAAGGGTTTTGTTCAGTGCATATTGGTCTTATTAAATACGTCTCTTCACCGCCGCTCATGTTCGTCGGGGGCTCTACCGACATACACGGAGTTCATCACGTGGAAGGCGCTCCCACTCAATACGCCTCGTGCTCATCGAAGAAACTCAACGTCGTGCATTTTAGTGCCTTTTCTTTATCCGACCCGACTTCAAACATTCTCAGATCTAGGGGAGCAGCGTATTTAACCGAGTTTTCCCATGGCGAGTCTGAGCGGACGAGCAAAAACAGGTGAGGTATATGTGGTTGGCGACCACTATGAAGACTAAAGTATGCTATCTATCTTCTTCTCAGGCTCAGAGGGTCTTCAGGAGATCTTGGAACATGGGATTATGGAGTCTGAACCGCTTGTGGAAACCAGGAACGCTCAAGATATCCCTCAGACCAACAAGCGCCCAAAGTGCGTATGCCATTAACGTTCGCCGCCTTCCCTAGATTTATTTTTAATGGCAGAGGCTTCATTGGGTGGCTGAAGCGTTTGAAAGAAGCATTATCCCTTAAAAAGAGCCATCGTTCAGAAGCAAAGAAGGTTTGCACACACTTTCACTCGCTCTTCTGTGCCCCCGTCTTATCGTGTAATTCAGGTGAAGCAAGTTCGTCGGTCTGGCAAGGGGGTTTATACCTTCCTTTATGGAGGCCGTGTCAACACTAACCATTTTTATGACTTCGACGACCATACGGAACCTTGAGTGGAGATACCTTGGATCCATGCACGTAACAGACTATCATTACTCTCAGTTTACGGACATTTTTCTGTACATATATTCGCGTGCTTGTAACTTTCGTCGGCCTTTTGTATGGATTCAACTGTAATTGTATTCTTTTCCAACATCCATATAATATTTATGATTTCGAGGAAAACTGAAGTGTAACGGTTACATTTCGTAAGTTGCCTAAGCCCACCTTAGGCTGCAGATGGAAAAAGACAGTGATGGAATCGATTGTATAATGATGAGAGGGAGATTCGAACTCCCGCCCCCGAAGAGACCAGATGACTGACAAGTCC
>JABAJW010000169.1:0-10611 GCA_018855395.1 Arthromyces matolae | reverse complement strand
GAATATAACGTGTATCCCTTTCCTAGAAACCAAGCTTTCGTGCGGTCACAGTCCCACCACGCTATTCTTCTATTCCAAACCTGCCAGAATTCCGAGTCAAACACATCCAGACCCGCAAGTAAGACTGAGCCCAGGTCATCATGAGGTTCACTCGGTCTTCCTGGACCATTCTGGTGGCAATTAGAAGGGACGAAGATAAGTGCTAGGGATGAAAAAATGACGGACATCGGCAGGGACCATTGTGTCTTCCAAGACCCGGACGCGTCTCGATTGTCAAAGTTCAAGTTTAAGCCGTGGGAAGCACGTGAACCAAAGAAGTTGAAAGTTTCGGCAAACGACGCGACCCAGAATTTGGAAAGGGAGGCGACTTTTGCAGCTGGTGATTTGAGGATTGAATCAAGAATCAAGATTTACTACGTTAGGTGCTTTCTCCCCGCCTCTAAAGACCCTGGATACATTGGTACAGACGTCAATGCGAAACGAACTCGTGAATTCGAAGGAGATCTTGGAGGATATATATTTGGTGTCGTCTGTAATGTATGGTATTTCAGATAGAAGGTATATTGGGGCGACCTTGCATGTTATAGAAAACGCCCAAATTCATGCATGCGCAAAAGTCCTTCAAAACTCCGATGCGCCTCTGGGATGTGCTGGAAAGCCTATCCTAGCTCTCCAATTCTACTGCGAAAATAGTTAATGGGTGAGTGTACTCAACGATTGATGTGGCAAAGTCGCGCCTGTATGATTCTAAATGACAGGGAAGATGTTCTGTATCATATCCCACTATGGTAGTAATGGTTTAAGAAATGGAGGACGTTAGGCGAAAGCAGAGGAAACGGCTTAGGCGTCGGATACAGGTAACCAAGCGTAGTCCCCAAGGGTTTTCACAAAGGCGCCGCAAATACACAGTAGTGCGAGTTAGAGGTGGTTCGCGAAACATAGCCCAGTGTTCAACGAACGTGGGGTCTAGGTCTTTCCATCGGTCACACTCGTCGTAGGGTATCCGAGGTTGGTCTAGTGGCCGGGCCATCGGAATATATATGTCCAGTATTACGATCTGCGAATCCAGAACGTGGTGCTCAAAAAACTCTAACGCTTCCGCAGCGGTGAAGCGGTTCGATAGATTTCTCGTTGTCATCTTGTCAAGGAAGGGTGCAAGCATCGGTACGACGGGTGTCAGATGCTGAAGGGAAATGTCCCGTCAGTAAACGATGGTCCAGAAAAGAAGACAACAGGAACTTGCCTGGAACGTTTGACAAAAGAAAACACCTAACATGCCGACATCAAATATAAACGGATTGTAATCGAGTTCACCCTGGATTGTGTCGGAAGGGCGTTGACTAGGGTAGTTCCTGAATGACAAGGCGCTGGGTAGTCGACATTCCATGAGGGACGCCGAAGAGGGGAACATCGTAGACAGGGAGAAATCAAAGAGTGCGTACGTCAACTTCCCTTGAGAACGTAATGGTGCTCGACCAGAACCAGCATGGTCTGAAACATAGCCGGAAAATAGATTGATGAGGACGTTGTCGACTTTGAGATCCTATGCATTGCTTAGCGACAGGAAGGAAAATCGGCAGAAAATGAGCGTACTGCGTGAGCTATCCGATGTTTATGAAGGTAATTGAGTCCCTAGTAAAGGTTGTGACAAGAACGGATTCATATGAGAGGGCGGACCGACTTTTAGAAGGCAGTGAATGAACTGTAGGACCTCCTGAGGATTGTCGAACCGAGGAGAAAGGGGGTGTATGCCCCACCTGGCCTACAATCAGCATGTAGACTAGTGGCCAATAAAATGGGCCCACCTGGGCATGACGGCCAGCCAGTGTCCTTCGCAGGGTAAGACGTCCAGGATGGGTATCACATGGTGGAATTCCTCGATTGAGGACGCGATGGGTTGTGTTCGTAGATATTTGAGGATACGAAGTTCTTCACTCCCATCAACGACAGCCTTGATTGCAACGTGTCTTCCTTGGGTATCCCGCGCATAACATATGATACCCTACAACACAGGTTAAGATCGAAGTGATGTTTTTTTTTTCATCCTGCACTCACCCGTTCACCCGCTGAGGCATCCAAACTAGGCTGCAGAGGGTGATGTATGACATTCTGGTATGCGTAAGGAAACGAAGTTTCCGTTTCTCCCGCATCGACTGGGAACATAAGCCTAGATCTTGAGGAAGACACTCTGGAATATAAAGTGTAGCCTTTTCTCAGAAACCAAGCTTTGGTGCGGTCACAGTCCCACCACACTAATCTTCGATTATGAACTTGCCAGAATTCCGAGTCAAACGCGTCCAGATCTGTAATTAAGACCGAGTCCAGGTCATGCTGAGGCTCACTTGGTGTTTCTGGGCCACCCTGGGAGTAGCAATCGAAATGAATGAACATAAATGCCAGAGAAGAAGAATGACGAACATCGGCAGAGCCCATAGTAGCTTCTGCAACCTTGACGCGTTTCGTCTTTTAACGTCACGATTTTTAGATTGTTGAAGTCCAACTTCAAGACGTGAGAAGCACGTGAGCCAAACACGAATCGGAGTTAACAATTTCGGCAAGACCCAGAATGGGTGAGCTCTACTTCACAGCAAGGTGATGATGGATAAGTCGATATCAATACCAGCAGCCAAAATTTCCTCTTCCGCCATAGCCTCCATGCGCCCAGCCACGCCAGAACCAGAAAAGCCCTTCCGGGTCCGTCCTCTTATCAACGTTGAATTTTCTTGCGCTAATGTACCACGAAGGAAGGTGATATATGCATTTTAAATCAGGCAGTTATTGTACGAGTCGCAGATGTGGGCGATCACGTCGAGATCCAAGGTGCTCGAAAATTACCCAAGGGAGCAACGGTAATCATACGAGAGGATCCCACATTTGACCTTCTCACCGTACGTTTCTGCCCATCAATTTACTCAACGCCCATGTCATATTTCGACTTTTGCTATAGGGTGAAAACGGAGTTCGTGGTGCTGAAAATGCCAGATACAGAATCCAGTGCAGGGTCCCTCTCAGCGTTTATGTTTATGCCTACCCAACGGTCGAGATCTACAGTTCGGACGGAGGCTTGGTGCACAACAATCTACAACCAGTGTGGCCCAATGATCACAATGTTTCTGTTCCTTTCTATGTTAGTATGTCTTTATCACTTATAAGCATTACTAATGTACGAGCAAAGAACGGAATGATTGTTATGGTGAAAACCGACGCATTCTATAATAACAAGATTGAGAAGGTCAAAGCGTCAGCTCTCTTTCGCATTACATCAGAGACTGCCACATCGCCTGTTTGTCTTAACTCGTTTTTGATCTATTCACATTTGACAAGCCTTTTAGGGTGGACTTCCTGTAGCTGCTGGTTCCAAGCTGCTACCGAAAGCCTGTTATCAGGGCTACGAGGTACAGTTGGCCGAGAAGGAATTCACCTTAGCGAATACCCGGGAATCAAAGATCCGCCACAACCAGCTCAAGAAGGCCCCGTTGTAATCATCATTCTGAATACACATTTGTGTCTCAGAGACGTGTTTTGGTACCGTTGTTGTCCATTTATTTTCAGCCAGTGCGAGATCGTCTAGTTTGCGTTCGATTCATCATTGAAGCGTCAGCTACCTTTCCCATTATCCACTACATAGGTATTACAGATACATCAGAAGTCCGGCATTCCCATAGTCTTTAACAAAGCTGCAGGTCCCTGTATGACCGGTATCGCAATGGTGTCGAAGAGTTGCATGTCATTTTCGGAAGGACCATGATCTCCTCGACTCATGCCCACCCTTTGAAAGGGCGTCTCTTGAGAGATATGAGAAAAGTTGGAGGGCTTCGAGGAGAGGAAGACTTTCAAAAAGCCTATGTCCGTCTTTTGGCCTGATTCAAGTTGGCGTGATGACAAACCGTATTTCCGAGCCGGAAAGCCACTGTCACCAATTCCAATTTGTAAAGATTGGCCAGCTGGAAGGGAGTGATCGTTCGTGGACGTAGGCTGCTCAATGGGGAGATCGTATCGCGCTAAAGATAAGGAAGAAACGCCTTCAGTTTGCTGACTAGCATGGGGAACAAGTTCCGATCCACGTACTAATCTTCAGATTGTGGACGTCAAACATGAAGACCGCAGCGTAATATGAGAGCGACGGATGCTTGTTCTTGATCTCAAATCCACACGTTACCTCAACGTCCTCAACCTCGTCGCCAAAGTTGATGTAGATCTTGTTCTTGATATTGAGATTGGGGAATCCTGGTTTGGGAATCCATAATCCATTGCACGGATCAACGCGCCGACACTCAATATCGATGTCGGGGTGACGATCCTTTCCATCGTCCAGGTCAAGATGGTGGAAGAAATTAGACGCGCTACGAAGGACTTCGAGGATGAATCGCTTGTCGCCGGCGAGCACATTGTGGTATGATAAGAGCTTTAAACCATTATCACGACATATCTCGTGTTTGACCTCGAATAAAACCACCTCTCCGGAGGTGGTCATAGCAAGATCTGCCTTCTGACTTGGACCAACAAGACTAATTGAGCGAATGCTGATGTCGTCGTTGCGATTATCGTCAATAATCGCTTTCCAATAGGCGTGGTGAGGATCCCCCTCGTCGATAAAAAGTTCGAGAGGTTTTCCGCGAAGTATCTGAACTGCATAGAGTGGTGCATCGCGGGGTAAAGGGGTAAGGAACTTCTCGTAGTTTCCGGGCAACTGAGAACATTCAAGTTGAGTCCCGAATGGTTTGACGGTACTAGCGATAGCCCAACCGACTCTGGATCCCAAAGAACATTGGCTATCAGTGTGGATGGAGAACTGGGCCCCTTTGGTAATGCCAGATGCGTAACCGACCTCCAATTTGAACCCGTCGTCCGCAGGCTTAATGTCATAAACGGTCCGTTCAGATCGGGGGACGCGTTTGTGGGTAAAGACGATACAATCATGATACACTCCTTCAATCTTGGGGGTTTGGAGTACGTTGCTATCCAAAGGAATCGTTATATGATCATTCTGGAAAAGAACGGTCGGAAATGTCAACTTACAATTGATATTTTGCCAGCTGATTGCTTAGCTCTGAATGAGTGAGTTCTTTGAGGTTTGCGCTATTCAAGACTGCCAGCAGGGCGTAAGAAAAGTCCCCGTGGCCGAGATCTGGACGCTCAAATGCCTGCTGGCTCTCTGCGCATGCAGCGAGCAGGATATGCGTAGGCCTGCTCGGAGGTAACAATGTCATACCAAGACCAATAAGAGCATTTGGGGGGATTGTATAGTCGCGCTTCATACTCAAAGCACGAACTCTGGAGCCAGATTTAACGGAGCGTGTTACAGATGCGGAATGGCAACAATCCATCACAACGGTCTGTAAATAATGAGGGACAAGGACATGATCGATGGGAGGCGACACACAATAGGTAATCCACCCTTTTTTTCATGGATTCTCCGAATGATATCGCCGAGTTGGATATCGAGAATAGGATGACCAGGTTGATTCCAAGGTCCTGTCCAGAACGGTTAACGATCCCCGCTTTAATTATGAAGAAAAAAAAAGGTAGCACCTGTAGTGAGATTGAGATCGAAATCGCATGGAATAAGCATTTGCATTTTGCGGTTGCGCGTACGCCACTCCTCTGGCACATTTGCTTCGCTACCATGTCCCGCATAGAAAATGATAATGTTATCTTGCGCACCAATATCTTTATTTGTAATTAGAGCTTCAAGCGCGCCTAGAATCGCCATCCCGGTCGCTTCTTTATTCCTGAGACTGGTAATATTCTTCGTCGGTACCCCCGTTGACATCAAAAAGTTTTCAAATGCATCTGCATCATGGACTGCATGGTGTAGGGGATCTGTCGGATAGTCGTTGATACCAATTGTTACTGCGAAGGTGCGAATTCTGTAATAGACGGTCATTGAGAGAAGAATTGAGGACGGAATAGAGTCTAATTTCGCATACCTCGAGCTGTTGACAGCACTATCATCAGGACGCATGGTGTAGGAAGACCTGATGATGTCAACTATAAATCACCATGTTAGGAAGATTACACACTGGTTTGTCTGGGAAAAAAGTGAAAAAAAAAGTAGCCGTGGGCGTAACTTGGTCTTGAAGCTACACGCGTGGAAGTTTACACGGACTGTTATCAGGAAGGAAAGAGATCAACTCACAACAACTGAATGAATCTGCATAGTGAAATAAAGCGACCACGGAGCGAGATGGAGGGAGTCATTGAGCACCGCCGTGCGTCCGAGAAAGAGTCCGAGGTTAAGGATTTGCGTGTGTGACAAAATGATGTAATCGGCAACCAGGGCCGGTCTGGAGGCTGGCGCCAATCAGTATCAACACCGGATCAATGTTTCCTTCTTTTTCCCATACGGTCTTCATTTTCATTCTTCATTTGTTGGCGTAGGGGGTATGTCGCATAGTCGTTGATACCAATTGTGACTACTGGCTTTTGCATCATACGGATTTCGAGGAGAATTTAAGATGGAGACATATGTGCGAGCTGTCAGAAGGGTTAGATTTTTGAAGAATTCTTGGAACGCGACGACGTGACGCGAGCGTCAAGACGCGTCCAGTTTCTTAGTTGACAATCACGTGATAATTCTCGTGATTTGAAAAATCGCGGTTTGAATTGGGGTTGAGGTCGAGTATGATCCTGGCCGATAACTTATAACCACTATGCTATGTCAGTAATCCTCTATGGAAGGAGTCCTTCCATCGTAGGACGACGCTCCTGCCAGCCAGACGTGGCTGTGACTACTTATCAGCTCCAATTATCACGGTGCTGTCACCAGGTCCCATCCATCTTTCCCCGCTGTCTTTCTCGGAACTCTTTCTATTATATTGCTCGTTTTACATTCCAGTGAGTCGTCCTAGCTATCATTTTTAATGCCTAAATGACGCGCTCATCGTTGAATATGGCGATAACTGTGCTTTCACATGTCAAGAATGTCGATCGACTCGATCCTCAACGCATCTCTCCCAGGTTTGGTCTGATGGAAACTACACGCTGAACGTACCATTATATTGCACCACCTACAGTTACCGTGACTCAGAGTTGTCTATGTCGACAAAGATGACATATAAATTCCCTATTATCCTGCACTATCGAGTCTATCGTTCCCCGACGTCCTTATCATGTTGGAGAACGTCTCCCAGTGTAAACACATCGCCTCCGCGTACGAGATCTCTCTAGGCGACGATTTATCTTCCCCCTCTTGATGACGCTGATGAAATTAAGGAGGAATCTGTATCAAATTTCCTGACCGCATCGCTGCCTTTCCTGATTCTCGCCCCTCCCACCCCATCGTCGTCCTCTATCTCCCCTCGAGTAAATTCCCCGCCATCACAAGCGCCTCGACTGACTCCAATCATCGCAAGGATGAAGCTCCATCCAATTCTCGAAATTATTTATTCTTTTCCGTTAAGCGGTCTTCCTTGTCGATGTGATGTCCTTTGAATAAGCGTGTGCGGTCTCTCATCCTTTGGATTGGACTAGATGTACCTGTCGTTTCAACTGGACGGGCAATCGTCGTTGCTGCGCCTTCATGGTCTCATTTTCATTGCCCATCTGCCAGATTTATCGCGGGAAGTCGTGGAATAGAGAAGGGTGGGTACATCGTAGAAGCCCTTCGTGATGACTCGGACATACTTCAAGGGCTTATATCTGAATACCATCCTCAAAGGCGGGTAGCATCACTCCCCACTCGCGATGCTACGGCCACAAACTGTTATATCTCTCGTGGGGGGTATAGTGTAGGCTCTCGTCCTGGAGCAAAGCTTTTGATATCCATAGTGTCAATCTTGAGCGCAATCTATCTAGCTCAGTAGATTGCCAAAAACAAAAGATTCAAATCTCGGGGTATGCATTGTCACATGTCATCTACGAGATAAATGATGGAGGTATAGTATCAAATAACTAGGTCTGGGAGGTAGTCACCATAGGAGTTGTTGTTGTTGAACCAAAAACCATGTTATACCTTTTCACAGCCCTAAGATAATATATAATCCTCCATTTTGTATCATCGTCGTTTTGTCCGGACTCTAACCACTTAGATATCCAATGACTCTGAACGTTATCCATCGCTTCTCCCAACTGTTTGTGCAACTCCTGAGTGTCCTTGATGCTCATCTTTAAGACCGTCTGACGCAGATCAACAAGATGTTCCAGCAAGTCCTTTGCCGGCTGATGTCCTATAAAGCTCTCTTTTATCCATTTAATATTGTCCTCCGCCTCCTTTTTAGCAAGTTCCGGGTGAAAGATTCTAAGCTTTCCCTCCTCGGTCCACTTTTCGAACGCATTTTCCCAACCTCGGATGGCGTTTGTGGCCCTAATTTGGCGCATACTAACCGAGCCTCTTGAGCCTAAGCCCCAATCACCAATAATTGCTTTGCAGGCCGTGCGGTTGAGAAACAGAAAATGGAGAACCAATGGAAAAGCTTTGTCTTCTATATTATCAAGCGCTTTGGTGATGACCGACAGCATCCCTCCAAATGCTCTGTTGCGGCGGCGGGAGCTGATGTCCGATTTTTCAAATTCCTCTACTTGTTTGAATAAGCTCCGGAAGAATTCCAATGATTTTGGTGGACCTCCGTTCATTTCAACGCCCCTGGAGGATTCTGTATATACATTATTGAGGAAACTTGTAACCGGAGAAGACGAAGTTGAAGTTACCATCGTCGCTCGTCCGTTTCTCCATTTGCCCAGCAATGACTACCTCTGGTACTCCTGGAGTACATGTCAGCTCAGATGAAACCAATGCAATAAGACTTCAATACCATACGGCGTGACCTTCAAGTTCGATGGGGCAACGCCGACTTCAAGAACAGCAGGTGGGAGACTGCTCGAATCTGAAGGAGAATGAAGTGTCGAAGTTGATTGCCGGAAGGAAAGATGGGGGCTCGACATACCAGCTGTGACTCGCGTCAAGAGAGGATTAGAGGGAAGCTCTGAAAGAGAACGTGGGAGTGGTTGAGTGGGGGTGGGGATCGGTGTTGCAGTCGCAACCAAGGATGACACGAAGAAAGTAGAGAGTATGCTGTGAGTAAAAAGCATTATAGAGAGTTGAGTGTTGAATCAAGTGTAATTTGGTTAGGAGAAAGGAACCTTCTGACCAGCAGAAAGTGGAGAAAGCTGGTGCCAGTTTGTCGCGGTTTTATGTATTACATTCGGGTTACCTGAGTATCGGTAGCGAAGGGTTACACGGTCTGATGACAGGATATCGTGTCAGCCACTTTGAGGGATAGTTATGTCCGAAGGGAAGATAGTAGCGATGAAATGACATTCAAAACACTGATGAGGGTTGTTATGATTTTTTTACGCGTGGCTTGTCGGCAGTCGCAAATCTGGATATGGTGGAGATACAGTCTTTTATGTAGCCACAATTGTAGAGACGGTATCTGTGGTAAATCCAGAATTGAAGACCAAGTCATACTTTTTCAACTCCCCCAGCTTGTCTATAACAATCCTTTGATCCTGCGACATGCTTTTGACATCTGGCCCCCAGGGAGATATCCACCTATCTTGAACGTGTTTTGCTACTTTCACCAAGTCTGCATGAATCTTCCGAGAGTCATTGATACTCATCCTCAAGACTGCAGCAGGCAAGGGAGAAAGCATCTTCTTCATGAATTCTGGGTCCTTGTCCTCGGCCTTAATTATGCATGTAAGGATTTTCATGACGGCCTCTTCAGAAAGGGGAAGGAAACGTTGGCCTTTCTTAAGCTTTTCTTCTTTTGTCCAGGTTTCCAACTTCTGTTCCCAATCCTGGATGGCTTTTACGGCGATTGTCTGTTCTTGGCTGTGTTTGGAAGCCGAATCTGAGGGCCAATCACCGATAATTGTTTTGAAACCAACGCGGTCGTGCATGAGGGACCAGGCAACGCCCTCAATGACATGGAGGTCATGTATGTTGGGAAGGTGCAGTGCAATCCGGCGCAATGTTTGTGCAAATTCCATTTTGGTGGACTTCTTAAGGACTGTGTAGTCTCCAAGATCGAGGAATAAGATCAGAAAGAATTCCAATGATCCTGATTCGTACTCTGTCCCAAAGGCGTCTTTGACGGTCTCCGAAGCTTAAGTGCATTTAGTGATGGGCCCGTAACGGAAGAGACAAACTTCACATACCAGAACCTTCCATGCGTCTCTCTATTTCCGCAGTAGTACGGGCTTCCTGTGGGACTATTTCAGCATTGCGTACTCCTAGAACACACGCAAAGTCAGTGTTAATAGAGCCAATGCAATAACATTATTATACCAATATGTGGCATGACCTCTGAAGTATCGCGGACTTCAAGTTTTCCCCCAGGTGCAAGGCTCGACGAAACTGTAAAAGGATCGAACATCAAAGTTGAGTACTTATATGGGGAAGGGAAACGGATCAGCTCAACATACCAGCTGCGTCTCGCCTGAAGAGAGTATCAGAGGGAAGTTCTGGAAGAGAACGTGGGAGTAACTGAAGGGAAGTGGGGATCGGTGTGGCCGTCGCAAGAAAAGTCAACAAGAAGTAAGCAAAGAGTATGCCCTGGGTAAGAAGCATTATATGAAGATTGAGTGTAAAGCGTGTCCTGCGCTGGCGCGGCACGAGATGAATATTTGTGGGGGCGGAAAGATGGTTCTGGCCAGCAGAATGTGGAA